>NMRB01001192.1:147259-165732 GCA_002633025.1 Notospermus geniculatus
TGGGATGATTTCCTGGACTGTTTTTGTTGAAATTTTTTTAACCTAATATATAATGTTGTGAGAAAATTCATGCCATCTTCTGTGGACTGTTGGAGAACGTAATGCTGGCATATCATGATCAATGTTCATTCATGGTGTAGGAGTCGTGGTTGGTCTTTCTTGATTTCCATGAAATTGATAGGTTCTGTCATGTTGAACTCTTAAAGTCTTTGAATGTTCCAACTTTTGTGTTGAATTTTTGAAACGAGTGACTTATAAAAAACATTAACCTTTCATTTTCGATGATTACTTGTATCATAAATATATCACATATATTGCGATATATTTATGCTTGTATCGAAGCCTTCTTGGAGAGCGCCACCCTCGAACTCGCTGCCACTCGACGAAATATTCCAAAGTTCATTTCTGAGAATGCCTTTAGTTTCCCTCACATTGAGAGGCACTATGGTGCTTTACCTAAATCGTGAAGGTATATACCTCCATGCCTAAATAATTCACATTGGAGTAGCCCCCAAGGACTGCACACTCCTTTTGCATAACCTGTCACCTTCATTGTCCCAGAATGACCCTATTAATCCCCTGAAGGAAAAAAAGAATTTCTGTGAGGATGATTATATAAAGCTACGTTCACATCGCTGAATAGGTCTGCCATATTTGGCAGTCACTGTTCGGGTAACTTAGTTACGACCAGACATGCCCGAATATCGAATACACTCGCGCTGATCCGGTCTGTGTGCAGCGGATTGCTCGTCAGGGTCGAACAACGAGTTGCTAAACCAACATTGACCTCGCACTTCATTTCTTGTAAAAACAGTCTCGTTTACTCATCAAGTCAGGAAGATGGTGCCTTCAATAAAACGTTAATATTTCATAATGAGAAAATATTTCGGTTCAATCTTTTCATTGTCATTTTATTTCCAGAGTTCTGATTTCAAGGCATACCTAATTTAGGCTTAGGTGGGCTTTGCTGTAAATGCCAGCACTGCACCTGCCCCAGCCCTCAGGCCTTGTGTGGACACCCCCTGAACTGATTATAAGAAGTTTGTGTGAATTGGTCACTGTGGACATGTGAACAACTGCCAATTAATAACTAGTCGGACTAATTTGGAGATGTGTGCACTGTGCTTTGGCAATCACCACAGACTGACTGTAACCACTCAGCCGATCCGACGGCCTATGAGGAGATTATACCTAATATTCATCCGTCATGGTAGTGACTTGCTTTGGTGCTAACATTCCATAGATCATTGTCATCCATCAACAGTTTTTAGGATCTTATTCTTCTTAGGCCTGGTGTTTGTGTCACTGCCCCTTTCTACATTGCCCATAATTTCCTTCATTGGCCATTAATTGAAAGCCAGACCAGGTGATGTTCGGACAAGTTTTAGTACAATCTTGGAGGAATTTATACTTTTATGTAGCCTATACTGCAGAATGTTGCCAAGGCATTTTGGTCAGTTTTTTTAGTCCATTAACCACCTTACCAGCTTTCGTGCTGTGTAATAATGATAATGAAATCCAAGATATGAGGGTGATATTACACAAGGAAACCGGTCAGTCCGAAAGGGTCAAATATTTATTATGGTACAGATTCCATTTTTGGCAGCTTTTCTCCCCTGTAATGTGCTGTAATAGGGTTGAAATTTTTCTCGATCAATTTGGTCACAGCTCTTCCATGGAACCCCTTTGTTGGTGATTTAACAAATCTTAACAAATTCACTTAAGCATAGGGTGGGCACAATAGACGCTCTGTGGTCTTATTCACTGAGGTTTTGTGGTATTTCCGTAGAAGGCTTTGTATTGGAAATCGTCCTTTCAAGTTATGCTTTCTGCATTTTGTACAAATGTGTGTACATGCATGCATACTGTCAGGTGAACTCATACAGCGCCACAAAAACGTAAATTGGTGTTTTGGTTTGGGGAGTCCTGTGACTAATCCAGACATACACTCAGTCCAGGACGTGCATTGTTTGGATGTGGTCGTATTTTGGAATTGATCTTCTTTACGATGTAGAAGAGTTTGTCATTTTTCCATAAATTTCTGAGGATAAACATGGCTTCGTGAGAAGATTTCATACAGTTCATCGATTCTCCAATATTTGGATATAACCAAAAATAGATAGTCTATTTTTGATATAACTGAGATCACCATGTTACCAGTGTATCAACATGTTTGGTCACCGCCAGAAAAGCAGGACTTCCAACATCCACATTCAAGGGTTCCACCAGGATATGCTCCCCGTCCTCAGACACACAGTTCTGAAAAGAATGACAGACCTTCTTCAGCAGGTGGGAATTCATTTACCACAAATCTTTGGTACTCAGTTTTAACTCAGCTGGCTGATTGTCACAGGGGAGCTATTCAAATCGCGGAAGAAATGGAGGATGGTGGGGCGAAATTTTTTTTTAAATAATTCACAGCCCGGTAGTAGAATGTTACAGGCTGTAGATCTAATTGTCTTTAGGACCTGGGCCGATCAAATTCGTGGACATTAGAATGCGATACGATGTACTGCAATGCAGTATCAGCATTCATAAAAATAATATCCGAGAAAAAAGGGAATTCCAGACCTACTGATTCTTGGCCCATTGCCCTTGCACTTGGATAACTTGCCCTTGAACTGATAGATACTGTGTCCTATCTTTTGAAAATATGAAAAGTATTTTCCAGCAATCACCATGTTTTGTTGTGAATGGTAGTTCTTGGTAGCTCATTGTTCGAATTTGTTAAAAGGAAGACGAAGAATTTTTATTCTTCTTCTGGTGTGTATACATGCTGATTTGAAGGACTAGCGATTCTCTATTGTCTCGTGGGAGCAGCCTGATGCTGAGGATGTGCATCATTGATTACGTCATTGATGTAGCTGACATAATGTTTTCTCTCTTTCAGACCCACATATCAAAATCGCTGGAACGCCAACAGCCGTAGTGAATGCAAAGGAGAAAATCATGGAAGTTTTGGACACCAAGGCAAGTGATTATTTGTGGATCTCATAACTAAGATTTTCCATTGAGTAGCACTATGAATACGGTTAAATCTGCAGGGCTCGAATTGGAAATTAATGTCAGATCTGTCAGCTGAGTTCTAGGCCCATGGACCTCTTGTTCATTGTTATCTGTGCCAGGCTTCGGAAGGAGAGGACAAGGTCTCAATCTCATGCTATGTTTATTGTGCCTGTTGTGGAAACAATTTCTTGCATTTCTTTTCAGAATGGCCACATCTTTCTTGAAAATGATTCCAGACACAAACAAATTTAATTGAATGTAAATCTTTAACAATGTTGTGAACAATTACATTTCCTTAGTAATCTAATTGTCTGCTAGCAAAAAGAAGAGTAGTGGAGAAACACCTTCACTCTCTCAGCAATTCTCAACTCTTTGACCTTATCATGAGCAAAGGATGCAAGTTTTGGATGTCAAAATGATGAAACGTTCCAATAAATGTAGTTGCTTAACTCCTACGAGTCGAGCTAAGAACATATATTCATAAGAATAAAGTTCACACCAATGCAAGAATTCACATGAGGATAAGAGCAGCCATAATGTGATACAATATTCAGGCAAAATATGCTACAAGGCATAAGCACCAAAACCAATTGTAGATTTATATTCAGGGGAGTACATGATGAATAACATTAGGAAGGGATATTTACTCAGTGCTGTTCATATCAATTATCAGCGAATGCTTATCAGATATTCTTTACGTTTGCTTTTAAAACATGTCAAAGGTCCTTATGATGGTCCCTGGATGCGCAATTTGCGGTAGATTCCTATGGGTAGTGGTGTCATTGGTCCTCTCTTATCTATTTTTGGTCACATCCACACATCCTGGGTCCATCCAGTCCATATGCACCTGACTTAGAGGGTCAGAGTTGACGGTTGTGGTCAAGAGGTTTTCATTTTCAAACTTCGGTTGTTCACCAAACAGGAGTCATCGCACTCTGTTTGTGACTGATAAAAGCCTTTTGTCATCAGAGGACGGACTTGATATTTGATTCCACGAATGTGGACTGATATTTTGGGATGGTCTCCTATTTTCAAGTTTGTGATCAGAATACTAGGCAACAGCATTAATCAGTTAATGGTCATCTGAATTTATTTACCATGGCATGTCTCGGCACATATTCTTTCCTTTTGTTAGCACTGGTTATTTTTGGCTCGTCTGTCTGTCTGTCTGTCTGTCTGTCAGCCGTCCGTTGGATGGTCCATCCACCTGGCCGTCTGTCCATCCATCCATCCATCCATCAGTCCAACGGCAGCTGTCAAGTTTGGGTTTCCTCTCAAGAACTATGTAGGTACCTGTATTTCACCAATCGATCTCGTGTCCTACTATGTGGTGTTTTTGGTTTGGATTGCATAAAAGGATAGGACTAAACTGACCTTCAACTATCGCCAAACCTCAGCGTCATATTTTCCTGATCAACATTATGATCATGGGCAACGGCACCCTTCACGTTGCTGTTGTCCGATGTCTATTTTTGCACTCAAAAATTACAAAAAAATGGCAATTGAGTAGCCTCTGCACTTGTCGACCATAGCTTTGTACGTGGGAGTTAAAAACATTGGTGACTAACACTTCTCATTGATGCTATTCAAACAATCATATTTGTTTTACTCTGAAAAGTTCCCCTGCTGAGTGACAATTTGATTATAGACTGTTCCCAATTTCCCAATTGCCAAATCACTGCCGTGCTTTATCGAGGATTGACGAAAGCACTTGGACTGCATTGTACAGTGCATGATAAAAATGGACTTTTGTTGTGGCCTTGGCAGGGTCACTGTGGATGCTGTGGTAAGGTCTATGGCATCACCAGTACTGCATCTGTGCCGAAGCAGCAATTAGCTATAATGAGCCACTTAATTACCATCACATTTTGGTTCAGACTATGAAACTTTTAGAAAAAAGGAACTCCGTCTCTAAATGTCAATTGTCTTGTGTTTCATTTATCATGTTCATATCCTTTAACAATGGGACTGTATGACTACTTCATATATCATCGTAGTTGACTGATGTTCATCTACAGTGAGACGTTAGGACTAACTACTCATTGGATGTTCTGTTCTCTGATCTAATTCACCAGCAACCTTTGTACTAAAAACCTGACCTAGAGCCCAGTAGTTGTCAGTCTATGTCGGAAGCAACACATTCCATCTTAATCATTTCATGTTGACATTGGTTTCTTGCGATATTTACTAGATATTGTGTCAGGAAGTACAAAATTCGTTACTTCTGACTCCAGCCAACACATAACAGGCAGGTTTTTTGTGAACGTTGCATTGGCTGGGTGCAATCATATGGAGGAGAGTTGTTCCACTGGGAGTGTGCATTCTGACTTCTGTTGGTGATTATTTCTTTGGATATATTTGGATATATAGGGTTCTTTGATTTGGGGTCAATGTTCACCATGAGGTTCCTGGGGAAGCTACGTAAGGTAAAGCACTACATGTATCTTCTGTAGGAATGCCGTGATTGAAAGCTATTTCATGACGATTGTTGTTGGCTAGTTTCGGTTTTCTCGAGAGATAGCCTAATCCATTGTCACTTGCTAAAGCTGGTAGCACGCGTACAAATCCAAGTCTGCGAGATCCTCTCAGTACGATCATCTCACTGATCTCTGCGTCAGCTGTATACTATGTACATTTATGCTCATCGCAGTACATGGCTTGGCTGCATCAGGACAGCCGCCAGACCTGTTGTTCTCATGCTTGATGGATGTCTAGACCTTCATACAGTGATTGACAAAAAGAGGGTTTGAAAGAAAATTAATATGATTGGGTTTCTTATCATTTCAGAGTAACCGAGTCACATTAAAAATGGATGTGTCACACACGGAACATTCCCATGTGATCGGCAAGGGTGGCAACAACATCAAGAAAGTCATGCAAGAGACGGGTTGTCACATACACTTTCCTGACTCGAACAGAAATAACCAAGCAGAAAAAAGTAATCAGGTATGGACAGGATCGTGGACATTATTAGAAAAAAGTGAGAGTAGAGTTCACTAGGTTCGCGGGATTTGCAAGACAAATGGTGGGCATTCAACTGAAGATAATGGTGATTTTATGTTATTCCACAATAATTGGCGTCATGTTCATAGGTTGCTGATGCGTGTCTGCCTACGACAATGTGGACCTTACTATACCCTGCTTGCCGAGAGGGCCATTTTCAGAAATATACTTTAACTCTACTAGACGTGCAGCTGAAAAACCACATTGAGGCACATATTTGATGGGACGCAGCCTGAATGAAAACATGGCGTGGTCTTATTCCACTGGATGCTTTTCCACAACCAACTACATACTATTGCTATGACGTATGGGTTAAATCTTGGTGCCATCAACGGCTAGGCTACAACCATGCGTTAATTTTCAGCATTCTTCGCTGATGTGTGGTCAGCAACCCCTGTATATCGAAGCCTAGAATGAGTTACATGTATCTCCAGACTAGTAAAAAAGTTGTCCGTTTTTTCCCCGTCAGCAATCGACTTACTGGTGTGGCTAATGAGAGAACCACAAATGGATGGGCAAGAAGTAATTTATGAGTGTGGCTGTTCATTACATTGAGAGGCTGTTATGGTGAATTAAGTGGCAATTTTACAAATCAACTGTCAAAATTCTTCCACACGGACAGAGCTCAGAGAGAAACTGAGCATTTTTTTTCTAAAGAGTGTTCTGATAGATAGACGTACATGTACATGGGACAAACTGTAATGTTGTTCTATCAAAATGCTTTTAGATATGAAAAAGCATGTGAAGTGGGTTTTATAGATTAGTATAATTCAGAAGATATGCATTAATTTAACCTCCTGTGGATTCCCTCTAAGCTTCTTTAAAAGAATATTTAGGCCATACGTATTGTTCAATTAGCTATGGCCCATTTATATCTATCTATTCCTATAGGCTCAGAACAGTGAGTCTACTCATCAACGTTAAAGTGCGTTGATCAAAAGTTTCCTTCCTTGATGTGTGAGGTTCAGAAAAACTTGCAGAATTAAGGAGGAAAAGATGACAAGAGGAAGGTGGCATGTGTGTTTCAGCCAGGAATCAAAGGGGCATAAGGGAAGGGGCAACCGCGGGCCAAACATTTCGTGTACAGAAGGACCAAATTTCCCTTTGGTGGAGGTAAACTTTACCTATGCCATGATTATATTCTCTGTAAAAACCTCTAGATTATACATGTACACAAACAAAGATCACCATTCCAGTCATGATAGTCGGCCCCTTGGGGATACTTCTGCCAAGAAACATTACTTCGGGGCACAATGCATTCTTTCAAAGGGTGTACATGTAACCAGGAACATGTCATTTTATCTTAATTAAGGACAGTGTCCGCCCTGTAGGGGTCTCTTCAGAGAGAGATTCGATGGTACACTCCTGCCCTGAAAATCCACTCGACCATTAAACACCGAACAAACATTTTGTCAATCTCATCACAGTGAAAATTCACCAAGTTATGAATCATGCTTATCAGAGCAGTGCTATTGGCCAAACAATATCTCCAACCCTATGACACCGATTTATGTTACTGTATATAATAAATATCTTGTTCTGCTTCATTGGTTTCATCCCACGCAAGATAAGGTTACTCAGAGTTGTAGGCCTATAATACAGCTCATGCTTCGGACCATGTGTTTTGTGTTTGATAGCAAAAAGTGGTTGCCTATACCCGCTTTTTAGCTCAGCTGAGCTATTAGGTAGGCCTAGAGAGTTTTGTCTGTGGATGGAGCGGAGGAAGCTGCGAGAAGATCTACTCTGGATTGCTGCCAAACAGCTGAGTCGCCCGTCTCGCGGAGTGGGAAAAGGAGCCCCCCCCCGCACACCGGTCATGCCTAGGTCCTCAAGGGTTAATGCTGAACGAGGCCCTCGGAGCAGACTCAACTTTGCTGCGGCAGTTGACAATCAGCTGCCAGACATTGAGGAAGAACTCAACATCAACTTCCCCATGTCATCGCAGAGGGAAGAAGGACCAGATGCCAACGAGTTTGAGGTATGACACCCACACGGCCGTGGTCTCAAAACAGGGTCGATTCAGATGCATCTCCTACGTCGCACGGGAGGCGAAGGCCGAGTGAAATGACCTGAGTCTCGGGATGCCGCACGGCACACCCGAAAGGGACGGGAGGCGGGATGAGTTGGTCGAATGGGGCATCCCAAATCAGGTCACTCCGATAATGAAGGTTACCTGAGGGATCCGCAGCAGAGGATGCTGAAAGGAGAGGTCTTGCAGGCAGATGTGCAAAGGGGAAGGAGCTGATCCAAACCCTGAACCACAACCCACGAAGAGCAATGCCAGGAATGTCTCGAAGCGGCCCGCAACCGGAAAGGGCAACCCATCAACATGGGAAGGGCTAAAAAGCCGAAGACTTTTCAACGAGTTTTGGCAGGGCTCCGCTCGCAGAGTTACCCAAAGACCTCACGCCGACACCTACGTCCTGAAGGTCTGCTGCCGCTGCAGCAAAGGACCTTACGGAAGGGAGGTCGGCGAGACCCACTCTCCATGCTGGGCGTTTGAGTGGAGGGGGTTGGTCATGTGTGCACAATCATGGTCGCCTCTCAAAAGTACGTCTCACGTTGTGTGCCAACGGTTCGAGGCAACTGTTCGCTCTTGTGACAAAGGGATCATTACTTCGGGTGAGACTTTCCCGACAGGACACAGGTCTGCAAACTGATGTTGTGCTGTTAAGCTGTATCCGTCCGTGGTCACCCGTCTTGTTTGGAGATGTGCATGCGTTGAACAGCTTGGTTCTGTACCCGTGGTGAAGCAGAAGCGCGCGTGCTGCTCTTCAGCAATTTCGGGAAAAGGCCGTACAGAAGTTTTCATTATTCTTTTAGGTCTCAATAGCAGGGCAGCCTGCTGGTGCTGAACATGCAAGGGCTCAGATCAGGGTAAGTTTATGCTCTGTAGGCCTACCAGACCGACAGACAGAATAACTGCCATGAAGCACGCTCACAAACTGCACTGCCATCTATGAAAGAGAATGGAACTAAAAATATCAGATGAGGGTCAGGCATCATCAGGAGCATCACGTTTCCCGCGATGTACCAAGGGTGCCGTAGTAGGCCTATGTAGTTTTATTGGGCAAATGTTTGTCCTCTGCGGTTTATTAGACCTCAAAAAAAGGGATGAACATTCTTCCTTGTACATTAGGCAGCGAGGGTCGGTTACGTTGAGGTATTGTGACGCCAATGCCATGATATTTTGCTTGTTGATTTCAGGAGCTCTTACCTCTAGTCTTTATGTTTGAACTGCCAGTGACCGGTGTTCTCCAACCAATTCCTGACACATCTTCACCCCACATACAACAAATACAACAGACATATAATGTGACAGTCACATTTAAACAGCGTCCAAGGGTGTACATTACAACGGTATTGGTGCGTGGGACTGTCAACAATGCCAAGTCCGTGAAGGAGGCAACGGGTCTCGTGGTGGAACACCTCACTGGTAACATGGGGGTAAGTCCTTGTCTGTCTGTGAGGTGACAGATTATCAACATTTACACAGCTTTCCAAGGCGACTGCATCTACAGTATGTGAAACTAGTCACTGCAACTTTACTGTCCCGCTATAGTAGATGGCTTACGACTGAATAGTCATCCACACCATGGGACTAGTCATAGGCTTTTTTCTTTCATGTTTTTTTTTCCAGGCATCAATCCCTGTCAGCATGACAATGGAGATAGCGCCCCAGCATCACTTGTTTATCATGGGGCGTGGTGGAATGCATGTCAAACAGATTATGCAAAGAACTGGTGCTAGTATACATTTCCCTGACCCAACCAACGTCACGCCGCAACGGAAGGGTACCGTGTACATAACTGGAGGAGTTGAGAGTGTTTGTTTTGCGAGACAGCAACTGATTGTAAGTGCATAAACCACCTGCAGCCTCAGGTTTCTTGAACGCTATTTACTGAATGAATTAAAATAACACCGCAAGTTTTTGCTCAATCTATCACAATGTTGTAAACAGTAAGGTATCTTGTTGGTTCATGGTGCAGGTTCTATTGAAGTTTGTGCTACATTGTACCTAAAATCTTCTAGGCCGTTTGGAATCAATATTCAACACATTGTTGAAAGAATACCCGAAATTGAATATTATCATGGAGAAAAGTGATTCACCAGTCACATTTCTTTCTGCGTTAACGTGGGTTTTGAATGACTTTGTGGCGTTTTTGCCAAGCTGAATTTGTTCCAAGATATACAAAAGTAATCCAAGTTAGAATTCAGGCCCTGAGGTGATTATGGTAAAAGATTACGGTACTGAGCCAATTGTGATCGATATTCCCAGACGTTTCTCAACTTTAAAATGCTTGAGCTGCAGTACTGTTCATGTAAAGGATGTTTTCTTCCTTTTTTTAGGGCTGCTTGCCTCTGGTCCTTATGTTTGATATGAAAGAAGATCAGGATGTTGATCAAAGTAAGTTGGCATCTGTTGCTTCAAATGTCCGAGGCAATTTGTGGTTTCAAAGAAGGAAATATCTCAATGAAGGAAACTTTTCATTGCTGGGTCAATTTTCAGTTTTGTTTGACAATTTTTTTTCAGAACGAATAAGTCAACTTATGGAACAGCTGGATGTTTTCATAAGCATCAAACCAAAACCAAAACAACCAAGCAAAGTAAGTCAATAAAGTAATGCAAGGTTAGCTTGCTGGCTTGACAACTGTATCTTATGTCCGTGGCTTGTGTAGGCCTATGTTGAAGGCGATGTCATAAATGACTTTGTTTTCACAGGGCTTCCCCTTGGTTCGTGTTGGAAGACATTTTTCTAGCCATCCCTTTGTACAATGATGAAAAGATACTTGTGATTTTTTGTTGGTCAGTCAAATAAATGCTCATCACAATCATCTTCTTCAATTTACTTCGTCCAGTCTGTGATTGTAAAAAGTATTGAACGAAACTCGGCCAACATGTACGAGGCCCGACGACTGCTGCTAGGATTAGAAAGAGACCCTGCCTTGCCACCACCGACCAAGGTCGACAACTCCACATCAGGTCTGAACATTGGGAACCTCGGCATGATGGCCCCAAATCTATTGTCTGTGAATACTGCTAATGCCTTACTGCTGATGAATGGGCACGCAACGCCCAACCCACCTCCTCAAAGTCCAGAACTAAGCCCCACTTCATCTGCTCCAAGTCAAAGATGGGTGACTACAGCATCACCAGGTAGGCACGATCTGAATATGTAGGCTACATTAAAGTTAACTCTGATCTGTCTATTTCTTTTTACGTCAGCTTCGAGACACTTCATCTTCTTTGTTCCTTGGACCGAAACTCCTAAAAACAAAACGATCGTCACAGTTTCGGGCACATTTTCTGCTTCATAGGTTTATTCAATCCATTCATGCTGGTGACACCGACCCCCATCTGCACCGTCCAGACCCCGTATGACGTCTATGCACAGTGCAACGGTTTCAAGGACTTGAATCAGAATAGTGCTTTCATCCGAGTGCCTTCTCCTTCAGAAAAAGGTAATTTGTGGTTCCATAAAAGCCTCTCATTGACTCATCTTTGGAATCAAGGTGGCATATTTCGATTTCCCTGAGATTCAAAGGGTCAAATTCATAAAGCGGTTCTATCTTTAGAACCTTCTTAGGCCGGTTCGAAGTATCGTCAACCACTGTACTTGGAACCGGCCTAAGACGGTTCTAATGATAGAACCGCTTTATGAATACGATCCAAACTGACTTTCGCAAATTATAAGATTCGTAGCATATCCATCTAGTCATCCTTGTTTCGTCCATTCCCTCTTTAGGTGCCAGCAGTAATAATGGTAGCAGTAGTACAAACAGTCCTACTCAGAGTCCATGTCAAAGTCCAAGTGACTTGCTCTGCTCCAAAGTCTCCCTGCCTCTGTCAACTAGCTCTCCCTTGACGGTCAACAATGGTAAGCTTGCTGCTTGTTTGTCTTACTGCTCTTGGCACAAGATATCTGGGGACATATTGCACGTGCCGTGCCTGGTTCCGAGTCATCACAAGGCCAAACGCCAGTCTTAGTCATCATCAAGTGACACTCACTGGCCAAGTCAGCCAGCTGAGTGCAAGGCACATGGACCTCTTGTTTCAGCATTCGGTCCCGTTCGGAACGTGCAGACTTCCTGCAACTATAGGATTAATTTTTGGTCGGGATTTCTATTCCAGTTGATACACACAGACTTACTCAGAATGGTACTTACCAGGATATAGTGATACAGAAGAAGACTTCACCAAGCAATAGTGGTTCTCGGGCAGAGTTGATGGGGATGATGAAGCCACCACCGGGCATACCTGGTAACTTGGAAACGTTTTTCCTACTCTTAACTTCTGGCCACCCAAAAATCACATGATTCGGCACTGAAAGTGGAAAGTTGCCAGTAGTATGGTCGAAACCCGTTCCAAGAAACGTTCTCCTTCATTTCAGTGGACACCCTGAAGCTAAATCCAAATGGAGGCTATCTCATTCAGAAAAAGATCTCTCCTAGCAACAGTGGATCTGGGTCAGAGCTGCGGGGCCTGAGACAACCCCCTGGCATCAACCAGGCAGTTCTACTGGAGGAAAATGTACATAATGTGCCATTCCAGTATGCTGACAACCTCATGGACATGGCGAGACAGCTTGAAGCGTAAGTTAGTCACTTTAGAGCTGGCCATGCCGAAACCATTCAATACTTGACTTCGTCAGGCACATCTTTTAAAACTCTTGACTTTCCTAAACTGCTTACCTTCAACATTTCTCCATTGTCTATTGCAGTAACGGTATGGACAATCTGTCTGAGTCCAGCGTGGAGTCTGACGGTTCTGATAAAGGCCAGCTAAGCTGTGACAGGAAAGCTCCAGGTGCAGAAAGGCCTTCTCCAGTTGGGACGCTTTTCACGAACAACTCACCGTTTCCTTTCGATTATGAACAGAAGAAGAAAATGGCAACCAAAGGTAGGGAATTGAACACAGGATGGCGAAATGACGAGAGGGAATATGTAGAAATATTTTTGATCTTTGTAATGACTTCAAATTGACCAGTGCCTGATTTTGAAAATAAATTTGTTGCGGGCGAATGTTGAATGCACTGATGTAGGCCTATGGTACATCTACTGATACATGTGTTGATGTGTGGCCGTTTCTATTTCAGCAATGCAGAAGAAACCCGACGGAGAGTCCCGCATTCCCACCGACATCTGGTCAGGGTTGGGCTTCTCCAAATCAATGCCTGAATCGGCTCTCCGTGAACAGCAACGTCAACAACAACAGAACATGAAGGTGTTTCATGGGTTGACTGGTCCTGATGACATGATAAGCGAGGCAACAGAGGTAAGGGCAATGTCAATTTCACTCCCTATGGGCCAAATGCCCAGTTCTGCCACGAGTTTAAGATGGTGCTCTGATCTTCGTTCCCATGGCTGAACCTTCCTTCATGTACATGCATTAACCTCGGACATCTCTTTTAGC
Organism: Notospermus geniculatus; assembly: GCA_002633025.1. Taxonomy (NCBI): domain Eukaryota; kingdom Metazoa; phylum Nemertea; class Pilidiophora; order Heteronemertea; family Lineidae; genus Notospermus; species Notospermus geniculatus. The sequence continues at coordinate 160,683 of NMRB01001192.1, forward strand.
CGGTAAATGGTGATATTGACCGTGATCCATGGAAGGACTCGCGAATGAGGATGAACAACCAAGTTCCTATTTCTGCAGCACCAGGGGAATTCCCGAGCCCAAGAAAGAGGATGGGTATGTTAAGTTAATTTCTTTCTACTGTATCCAATCAAAGTGTACTTTTAATCTCCTCACAGTTGACCAATCGTTTATTTTTTTTTCAGAATCGGCTTCCCTCCTCCATACGATCAGAAATCCCACCGACACTTCCAGTGTGTGGAGTTCGAACAATGACGAGCAAGATCTTGTAGAACTCTTTAGCAAAATAGGTCTTGCAAAGTACTCAGACTTGTTTCAGCAGCAAGAGGTAGGGGCCTATGTAGTTCTTCGCTCTGCATTTCACTCCATCTGTGAAAAGCTGCCATGTGTAATTAACTTCAAATCGTTTTGCTCATCCGTCTTCAGATTGACATGGCAACGTTCCTGACCCTCACAGACCAAGATTTGAAGGAACTTGGGATTTCAACATTTGGAGCACGGCGAAAGATGCTTCTTGCAATCGCTGGTAAGCTTGGTGAACTTTGAATTTCACCACCACCATCATCATCATCTGCATGAGCATGTACTTCATTACGTTGCTGAACACACAACCAAACGCCAACTGTAGTTGAATGGGTTAAATGTAATTAAATTATTTTCTTCTTCAGACTTGATCAAGAAGCAGTCAATGTTTCCACCTCCTCGAGCTCCGAGTCCCACCCCGAGTAATCCCTTCACAGAACGTCCCAGCAATCCCTTCACAGAGAAAGCGCGGAGTTCCTTGTTGGTGCGACGCCATGACATCATCAGCCAGAGCGGACGCTGGTGATACTGATAATGGAATATTGCATGTGTAAATCATCGACAAAAATCTTGGAATTTCATGATAGTGGACCTTAGCTATCAATACTGCAACTTTAGGGCCAAAATTTGAGTTTTTTCCTGGATTCTAGATTTTTCTGGAAAAACAGAAAAAGAAATCTGGTAATGCATCATTGTGAAGTAATTTAAACAAATATTGCCTTCTGAAGGCATGTATTGTACTAAAAGTTTTACCGTTAATAAAGGATCATGCATACTTTTACAGAACAAAGGAGGTGAACAATTTCGGTTCTCAAATTCGTAATTGTATCTCTACTTCGTTTTTGAAATTACATGTAGGTATTGAAATTTTTATGCTTTTGATGAACAAAAGACCCTTTTTGGCTCTTTTTACCACAACACCGATTTGCCGTAATTTTGCGAGCTGTTTTTGTTGTTCATGTTTTCAAATCTGTGATAAATCTTGATACTTTGTGACAAATTTTGATAAATCAAAATGATTTGCTAACTAAGGTCCACATTATTTGGTTGGCATCACTTCAGGGGTTGACCCATTCCACGTAAATATCGAGATGTTAGGGATTTAACTGGACAGGTTTGAGACTTTTGGTCATAAAATGAACAAATCTATTTACATGTACATGTATACATGCTGGTTCAGTAACTCCCTTACTGGGAGTTTCGAGGCAGAACAAAAGTTGAATTAAAATATTTTACCTATTAGAATCGGGCATAAATTTAATTTTCAAAAGTAGGCCTACAGTTCTGAGCTCAATTTTGACTTGCCTTTATCCATGTAGCTTCCGCGTACGTTACGCAGAATGGCTGCTCGATGCATTCTTGATGACGTTACTTCATTGCATAAAACACGCGCTTAAAATACCGGTAAAGTTGCTGCAGAGCGCATCCGCGGAAAATACGCGCCAGGTACCGGTACGCAGAAGATGCTGCTAACAGTATGAGTATGGAGAACGGCACGAACGATCGGTCAGTTTTGATTAGTGCGGTAAGTTAGTATATGTAGGTTTTGAAATGAGGGTCCCTGTGTGCCCGATCCTAACCCTTTAAGTTGGTAGGCCTACTCTTGATTTGTTCTTATATGTGTCCAAAAGTGAAAATTGGGATAGTTAAGTTCATGTACTTTAGACCATGGCTGTAGTGGACATGCCATGCACATCACTGAGCTAGACAACCAGTACACAGTAGCCTACAATGCATGTGTATTGGAATTCTTGTAATCTCCATGACCAGGGTGTTGAGTGTGGGCACTTGTAATCGCACCAAACTACGTGTTTTTTTCTTTTACTTAGTTAATTTTAAGAACTTTTGGAGGACTGAAGGGTAGATCTAGGCCCAGTTGTAATGAAAAGAGAAATTCTCACCCAGGCCTAAGAATAAACGGCATGGCACAATCTCGTACCCAGATCTTCCTCATCCGAGGATATCTCTGGAAAGGGCTGCGACCTGACCAAAATTTCTGGTCAACCGCTGGCAGCGTGCCAAAATGTCTGTTTCCCACAATATTTCGTTCTTCGATGACTGAAAAATATATATGCCTAAAGAGTCATATAATACACCCAAAACACGAAGTTGTTTGAGTATTAGAGCAATTTCAAACGAATAGTTTAGTTGGGAACATCATGCCGCGGGTGCCAGCTCAGTGTGATTCGCCTCATAAATTAGTATATCGCGCATGCGCAGTATTCCTGAAGTCGTCAGCCCTTTCCAGTGGTGTTGTAGGAACGTAAACCCACTGGGGACGAGTTTGTCTTTGGCATTCTGCGTCATGATGAAACCGTCCAGGTAGGTATTATTGGGAATCGGCTGTGAAGTTGTTAAGGGGTTTATTATTATCAGGTGACATACAAATCCTGGGTTAAAGCGGCTAGAAGTGCTTCCAAAATCTTTGACATGAAAGGAACAGGCGCGGATCCAAGGGGGGGCGCACCCGCCGCACGCCCCCCCTTTCGGCCAAAAAATCTTTAAAATCGACCGTGAAATTCTGAAATTTGGAGCAAATCATTGAAATTCACCGCAGATTTCAATGTTTCTAGCACAGTGCGCCCCCTCTTTCCCGAAATCCTGGATCCGTCCCTGAGGAATACCAACCTTCAGTCCTCTAGGAGTTCAATCTCTTGACTTAGTGGATATCGTGGAGTCAGTCTCTGAAGTGATGTCACACTGTGTCAGGTAGCCTGACCCAGATTGGCTGCACAATCAACTCCAAGCTGTACGAGGAGGGCATCTCTCATTGGTCATCGTCATGGCAACCGGAATGTAAATTTGCTTAGCAACGATGCTAAACAGCTGTGATTTATAACTGTTATGGATTTGTACAAGGTTTTGTATATCTAATGTATATAATTCACTGTTAATGGCTCGGAGCCTTTTTTACCTGAGAATGGATGATTGTGCAACTTCGAATTCACATAGTGAACTCGTCCGAGGTCCGTGACCATTATTATTCTTTGTTCCTAAAAGTAATACACTCATAAGAACTCATTTCTTTTAGAGAAGTGTTAAATTTTCTTGTTAAATTCTATATACACGTACTGGATTTTAGAAAGGCCGGTTGCCATGGCCGCACCAATGAGAGTTAACCTTATATCCAGCTTGTTGTCATGGTACTATCATGCAATATCGAATGGTTATTATTGTACAAATCTATATGAACCACTGAAGAAACTATCACACTTGCAGCAAAAACACTGTTATCGGGCAGAAAGTGAAATCAATGTGCTTTGTGACTGTCATGTCAGTTGAATTATTGTGGGTCACCATTTGTTGGAGAATCAAAAATTTGCCTATTTACTGGCATACTTTAGGCCTATGGTTTTTGCTCCAAGTGTCAGAAAAACCTTCTAATTAATTTTTAGCCTTCTGTAGTTCATTTATTACTAATTGAATTAGTTATGTATGTATGTAATTATATCTAATTATTGCTATACCCGTGAAATTTATTTTAATACCAGAATCAAAATATTTTGATCGACATGTACAAAGAAATATAGCAATGCTTTAAAATGCAATATTAGCATTTTGTGTAATTTTCAGCTAAGTCATAATGTAGATACTTGTTTGGCTATACCTGTAAGTCCTAGCATCGATTCTGTATTGCCCCAGTTCTGTTTTGAATCCACCCAAACGGTTTACCCTTCACACTGAACCAGAGGTCCTCTCAGATAGAAGCCTGATGCTCCACCTCCTTCTTAAATGCACTCGTTTCAACGTCTGATTCATTTGATCGTAATAATATGAAGTTTTTGTATGGCACTTTCACCTTCTCCACTGTAATACAATGTACTTAGTTACATTTCTGACATCATATGTTTTGAACTTCAAATGATACATGTATGGCTTGTTTGGGGCTCAGATATGGCTTCAGCTGCTGAGCTGAATTTTAGCCAAGCAGGCATCTTTTTAGGCCTCAATAGGTTTATTTTGGGCACCTGGAATTAGTTTTTGGCAAAAAACTGTCCGATTTGAAGATTCCTTTTTAGCTCACCTGTGAGCTATAGTCGTCACGCGGTGTCCGTCGTCCGTCGTCGTCCGTCGTCGTCCGTCGTCGTCCGTCGTAGTCTGTTAGCAGGGCACGTTTCGTAACCGCTGGGGCTATTGATCTGAAACTTGGTACATATATACCCCTGGGTCAGATGACCTATGACACCAAGTTTCGGTCCGATCTGATTCCTGGCTTGGCCACCAGGGGGGATAAACCGAAAACCTTTAAAGTGCAGTTTCGCCTTAACCGTTGATCGGATCATCACCAAATTTTTATCGTAGGTACATCTTATAAGGATACACGACATATCACCCGGGTTTTTGATTTGACGTAATTTTCAAGGTCACAGAGGTCAAAGTTCGAAATTTCGTCGTCAGGTGGCACGTTTCGTGGCTATTTGTCGTGGATTGTTCAAATTTGGTGTGATGATGTATCTAGGTACCCTCTATGTCTGTGGCAGATTTCGGTCCGATCAGACTTCAAATACGGCCACCAGGTGGCTATCTTGGAAATTGAGCGTTGGTCCATAGCTCGTTAACTACTGGAGCTAGAATGTTCTGAACTTGAACAAGTATGTATCTTTGTAGCCTTCATGTGTACAGCAAATTTCAGCGTGATCGGACTTCACAGACCGCTGCCAAGCAGCCATTTTGGAAAATGGAACTTTGACCTGTGTGACCGATAAACGTTGTTCAACTTGAAAACCCG
>NMRB01001192.1:165908-203311 GCA_002633025.1 Notospermus geniculatus
TAATAAGTTAGTTATTGTACTTTTTGTATGTTTCAAATGGAGCCATCTAGTGACTATTCAATGAACTACAGTACATTCATCCAGTTTGGGCACTCATGGTCAACCAGTGGCGCCGGTTGTTCAAAGTATATTATGACTATGACGCCATGACACACAGAGACAGAGGTGGGGTCAGTCAGTACAGTGACCATGGTAACAGGTACAAATGTAGGCCATGCAGTGTTCAGTGGTTGTGTGACTGTCATGGTGTGGATGTGCTGTGTCAGGTGGAATACCTGACTGATCATGGTCGTAGGCCTATGGCCTTGCGCTTGGCCAAGGTGTAACAAAATACCTACCAGCACAATCAAAGACTTTGATGGGCCCAATCTAGGCCTACGTCCTATTCCTACCCCAATATTTTGATGGATGCAATTCAAATGCCCAGGCCTAGGCCTACCCTGCCCTGTTATGCCTAACTGTAAAAATAGGCATACACTTGAACACACAATTGTCATGTGTTCTTCTGGGACATTCACCCACAGGTGAGCACATGGTCCATGGACCATTTCATTTGTCATAATAGGTCAGTGTTTATGTTCTGAACACGTGGAACGTCGCTACTGACGTGACTCTTTGTTAATGGTTTGTTCAAACAGCCCACTTAGTTTGAAAAAGAATTTATTTAGAATTTCTGTGGTACTAGTTTAGTTCTTCACCCATGTTGAATGATTATTCCTGACCTCACCCTGAGTGAGATATGTGATATGATGTGCTGGTGGTTTCTTGCTGAAAATGCCCAATCTCGTACCCAGAGATTCATTACGCTCTGGCCGAGGTTGTATGTCGCTCCACTAATCTCTGGAGACGGCTACGGACTACACTACTTCGGGGTTTCCAAGGCACGTGTGCTACACACGGCGCATGAATATTATATACTAATTTTTTACCGTTTCACTCCAAGTTTATATGGTACGCCAAGTAGTGCTGTGGGTTTTCCTCAATAAATACAACAGATCCCTCATAAAAACTTTCCTAAGGACATTTTTGTTGTGTATAACATTTTATACTCAAGTTATTTCAATACATCTAAACGGTTAAAATTCGGTCTAAAATTGCACGATGCCACAAGCCACACACGTGAGTCGTGAAATGGCCGGCCGTCTCCAGAGATTAGTGGTGCGGCATACAACCTCGGCCCGAGCGTAACGAATCTCTGGGTACGAGATTGGAAAATGGCAAATCTGCTGAGATGTATTTGATGACATCATGTCAGGGTCTTCCTGATGTTGTTGCAAATGCAAATGCATGCTATCCTGCAGGTAATATCTCCACTTGTGAGGAGGGGTGACAGTCAATTGAAATAAGAGCTCTATTTTGCACTGCGAAGTACATTGTATACTGCAATGTAGAGGTAGTTGTTTCTTCAATTAAGCATGCTCCCACTGCTTACTGGTCGAGTTATATTCCTGGTCAAAATTATCAAAACACTCGGAAAATTCTGTGTTATTTGCTTCATGTGATCAAGTCGCCGGTGCTGGTTCGTTGGTGGAGCAATATCACGTATCCACAAGATACATGTTACAAATGTCAAGGTTATGCAGAACGTGGAGGAATTATACTGTCAGTATACTTCCTCCAGTACCTCTCCGCTGTTCCCTATGTTAATGTGTGGTACCAATAATAAAATTACTTTTTCTACCACGCACTCGCATAGCGAACGGACAGCCGCAAAGCGCAAAACGCAAAGTATGAATTGGCCTTAATAGGCCTACAGTTGAACGCCGTCATGGGGCACACTGAAGGAAAACCTCGGCAGATCAGAAGTAAATTCAAGGAATCACATTTGAATCATCTTGCCCAACCAAGGCTTCCTGTCACTCCTACTATCGCTCCATCCACCCTTGCCGACCACCGTAGCATTTATCGCTCGCATTTGCCGCCCATGAGCGTGGCGGCTGAAGCAGCCAAACTTTACTGAAAGCGCGGTTTATGACAAAGAAAGGAACATTGTGAGGTTTGGATCGATGAAAATCTCAAAATGAAGAATAATCTAATACGTTAATGCATGTTTTATTCACAAAACATAGGATTACACGCATTTATCATTGACAGCAGTGGGGGTGTGTGCGGTCCATGGAACGACCTGTCTGCGAGCAGGATAACAAACGGTGGTCGTCAAGGGTGAAGGGAGCGTAGTTCGAAGGGCGGAGTGACCGGAGGCCTTGATTAGTCAAGATGATTTGAATGAGAAATGCTGAAACAGCCTACGTGATGAAATAATACGGATGAACATTGACGCAATGCCAACAAGGTGTCAAGCTGTAACTGCTGCATACAGGGGCCCCACAATATTGCTTCTTGCTAAACTGGACATCACAACAGTTAAGCCTTCGCAACAGTGCATGCAGCAAATTGTAAGGCAGTCAGTGAACAATAGGCATATGCAGTCCAAAAATACACTTGCATGCACGCGCAGTTGCGAAGGCTTCATGATGCTCTAAGCATTGTTATGTTGAGCAAATAAAATTCTATTCTATTCTATTCTGAATATGGCCCCAGGGCTGTCAAATACATGTGCATGTAGTTTGATGATATCCTACTACTTAATTGTACAACCAGAAGTTGTGGAAATAAAGAACCAAATATTGCTAAAAGTCTAGTCTGTTTTTTGAATGGAAAGTCAAGTTGCCTCTCAGTTATTCACGGTTTGAACTTCAATACAACAGCGCTACGGTATTTTTTATTCGGAGTACATTGTACACGTACGTGTAAGTATAAGGCCTACTGTTATGTAATGAAACACCCAACATTGTCATGAATACATGTAGATTCGGACTAAACTGTGCGTCTTTTGATATTGTACCCAAGCATCAACTGCAGAGTTTCAAAGAGTTTAGTGCGGATTCAGTATTGAAATTCTTGAGTTGCTCTTGGTTACTGGTATAGAGACTTGGGCCGTATGCAGGGGTCACACTTTCATTTAAGTCCGACTTTTCTCGATGCTTCAAGCATAGAGAAAATCTAACTTAAGCTATACTTTAGGCTAAAGTGCAATCCGTGAATACGGCCCTTTGTGACAGACAGAATAGGCACCAGAATGACACCACGCATGGTACATGTTGATTTTCGCACGCACACGGCTTAAAAGTCAATAACTCAGAAGACTGGAAGATTCGCGACCATTCAGAGTCAACTCAAATAAGTGATGAACACTGATTTCCATTATCATCAGAAATAATATGGCCTATCATTATTCATCTCACTGAATTTCTGTTCCGAGTATATGTGCGACGATGTTCGAGTACACGGAGACATCCTCAGTGGTGAGTAGGCCTATAACGTCCCTTCTGGAAATACGGGCCTCCCCCGTTGAGGCAAAAATGGAGCATAGGCCTATAGGGTTGGCCCACTGACCACCATCCATGCGTCAACGGCGATATTGAAAGGTACGAAGGGGCCTACATGTACCCAGCCAACAAGAGAAATGAGACAATAGGCCCAAACCCTCCGCCTACAATGTAGGCCTGCATATATGATACATGTGACCTGCAGACCCCCGGCAGTTTGGCTCATTCGGAATGACCTCTTGGTGTTGTGGAGGAGAGAGTACACGTAGGCCTACTTTGGCTGCATAGCCTACAGAAGTCTTCACTCAGTTTAACGTTAGTGAACTAGGTGTGCATTTCAAAGTGCAAATTTCAATATCATCATTTTCGATGCAGAATGTAGGCCTATTTTGATTTCTCTACTTTCGTTATCATCGTGTTCGTAAACTCCCCCCCCCCGCAGTGTACATGTATCCCCATTCGTTGCAATATAAATCTGTAATAACGGAAGCCATTGTTTCAGAATATCACTCCCACCGTAAAGCCAACGATATCAACCGAAATCGAACGAATGGAATTCGTTTATTACATCCTCTTTAACTACGTATACTACCTTGCGACAGTGGTAGGCCTGCCGGGGAACACCATGTCCTTTCTCGTCACCATGCGAGCTGATAACCGCAAGATATCAACATCTTATTACATGGCTGCACTGGCTGTTGTTGACACGATGACCTTTCTAGCTGGAGATGCCACGGTGACGTCAACAATCCAGCCGATAAGGGATTCATTTGGAAAGAATTACGGCAAATTTCTGGAGTTAGCATTAAATTTATTTGTCAGTGTTGACAATCTTCTATTGGTTCTGATAGACTATGCCGACGTGTGCAACATTTATTACATTTCGCCATTTACCGGTGTTGACGTTTCCCAAATTCCAGCGTTCATTGGGTGATTTCAAAGTTGGTGTTAACACGGTGTTTACAATGCATTAAAACATTGTAAACACCGTGTTAACACCAACTTTGAAATCACCCCGGCGGAATTTGTCACTCTCATTTCACAGCGTATTGAGGGGAAACTGAGAAACGGGAACACTGTAGGCACTTAAATTCATCAATTCTAGTTTTTATACCCTTACTTCCTTTCCGAGAGGTCCGAAGCGCAAATATGGAAGTCGAGTTTCTCCCCCAAGCTTCCGGTCCAAAAACCAGTCAGTTACGATGAATGACCGCATTCGACATGTGTTATTCTCGTTCTCTATCCTTCAAGTCGTCAGTGTATACCTGTACCTCACTTAAATTTTCAGAGTAATTTGGTTCGTCGAATACACGTTTGCCATCTGCTCCGGGTTTATATTAATGGAGATGTCCATTGATCGTCTGATTGTTGTCAGATTCCCAATGGCGGCCAGTCGGATCTGTACCACAACAAGAGCCAAGTGGACCATTGCTGTAACCCTGGTTGTCGTATCTGGTCTTAATTCTAACGTCGTGTTCATATACAGACACACCGTTCATGATGAGACAGGTAATTAAGTCTGTCAATAGCTAAGAAATGGCTGAAGCCAACAAAAAATGCCGATGTTCGAAAGATTTCATGAAGCCTTCTGACCAGCAGGGGCGCAGGAAAAACTTTCCACCAGGACGCGGATGGTCGCGAACCGGAGAACCGTACTTGATCAAGTCAATGGGTCGTATGAATAAAGACTAGTAAATGCTTTTACTTGAATTTTGCAATACAAATGCACTAGGCAATGCTGTACAAGTCTGAATTAAAAGCATTTGCTAGTCCTTAATCCCGATAGGCCTACATGTTGTAGGCTACAATGTAAATAACCGGTACTCCATGCAGGAATGTGACCGTACCCTGACAGCAGAGCGACGTTGGCCCAACGTTGAAAAACGTCGGTGGACAACGTACAATGTATGTGTACTTTGGCCCAACGTTGCCATCCTACGTTGTGCCAACATCATTTTGCACCCGCGAATAACGTTGGGTCAACGTTGTTTTTAGGTAAATTCTGACATTGACCCAACCATTCGCCAACCTTTGATTGACATTATAAAACACCCGAACACCCTCCAAAACACCAACGTCGAGCCAACGTGGATGAACAGCCCGTGGCCGAGTCATGCCCAAATCGTCTTGAACTACCCGCTCCCAACGTCAGACCAATGTCGGCAAATGACCAATTATCAACGTCCGACGTTTGCCAAACTTTGCCGACGTTGGGCCAACGTACCTCTGCTGTCTGGGTACAGATGCCTTGTATTCTAAAGAGTTGGGGGCAAGGGCAAGGAACTTTCTCAAGGACCCTATGAACAAGAACATAAAGGGGTATACATTATACACTGTACTGGCTCCTTGTAAAGTGCCTGGACGGTTCTCAGTGTTTCCTGTGTGAAACGAATGGCATATTTCTGTGTGTCTAGCCTACATGTAGTGTGTCTGTGGAATCATGGAGAAATCTAGAAAACGTTAACCACTGTTCCCCAACTGAGTTCCCCTACTATTGTCTGACGGTATAAACTGCCACTTGACAATCATGGACACACCGAGAAAGGTATCGATCTATCTGCCAGCGTTTCTCAAGCAATACGGGGAAACACTGACTGGTAGGTCTAGCGTCCAATGGAAATACCTAGTAAGTCACATTTTTGGAAAAAATGAGTTAAGGCCAAATTCGTACTTACTAGGTATTGTTTCATCATAATAAACAGTTTTTGTTTGCAAAATGTTCGCCAAAGCCTCGGAAAGACAGTGGTGCACTTACTCGGTTTTTACGTCTAAGTCATCAGAATTGTGACTTACTACGTTTTTACCTAGCATGAAATCAGAGGTACAACATAGCAAATTGCATTTAATCCTGTTGTATGACATATTTTTAATTACATGTAGGAGTGTTTTCCACAACAAACCTCTTCCAAGTTGTCATTCCACATAAACCCATTTTTCTCGAAAACAACAAAATGTGACATACTAGGTATTTCCATTGGACGCTAGAGATGTTACACCTGACCAGACACGTGTTTACGAGTCTCAAGAAACTATTTTTCAGGCGTCGACTCAGTTGAACCAAACATAGGGAACACTGCATTAGAGATGTTCGCGTCCATGTTCCAGCTCGTGTTCGGCACGCTCATACCATTCACCGGCATCGTGGTGGTAAACATCTGGATCATATTCACAGTCAAGCGTGCCTCGCACAAACAGGCACAGCTCAAGGGAACTCGCGACATGCCAAGTGATACCAAGCGGAAACAGGAAACACGTCATCTCACGCGCATGCTCATACTAGTCAGTTGTGCATACGTGGTTTGTTCGATCCCGTTTCGCGCGTACGAAATGTTTCGTGCTCTTCCGTCGCTTCAGGCAAAGGCAAAAGAAACATACTGGTTTGTACTTTTTAAGGTCCTTTATATTTTGTTGGCGGACATTTGGATACTGAACTACGGGATCAACTTTTATCTTTATTGTATTGGTGGGAAGAAATTTAGGAATGATGCCATTGCTATAGTGAAGACAATTTTTGCCTGTAAGTGTTTCAGAAAATAGGAAACTTATACTTCGCCTGCTCAAGATTGTGTGGGGGCGTTAATACCCCTACATGTTGGCGTGTGAACTACATGTACATGGTTACTCGCTGGTAACTGAGTAAGTTGTGATAAACGTCTCTTGTTTAAAAAATGTCTGTCAAATAATTTGGTACATGTAATTTGGATCCTAAACTGAACTGCACCTTTTACCTACATGTAACGTGATATTCGTAACATTATTGGCAAATTGTACAATGTACCTTTAAGAATTGATCGTTATGATCGTAACATTATTGGTAAATTGTACATGTACCTTTAAGAATTGATCGTTATGAAAGTGCCAACTACAACTGCCAAGCATTATGCGGTCTGGAGCTGAATACAAAAGGTTCACGTCATGAATTTAATTGCTTTCCCTCTTCCCAGACAACCTCAATTAACCATGCTCCCACTGCTTACTGGTCGAGTTATATTCCTGGTCAAAATTATCAAAACACTCGGAAAATTCTGTGTTATTTGCTTCATGTGATCAAGTCGCCGGTGCTGGTTCAATAGGGAGGTTTCGCAAGCGCCCGGTTTGGCCCTGCGACGACGTTTATCTATTGTGTGGGTGTACCCAAACAATAGATAAACGTCGTCGCAGGGCCTAACCGGGCGCTTGCGAAACCTCCCTATTGGTGGAGCAATATCACGTATCCAGATAACAAATGTCAAGGTTATGCAGAACTTGGAGGAATTTAGTCAGTATAATTCCTCCAAGTGCAGAATGAAGAAGGGTTTTGAATACAGTTGAACGTCGTCATGGGGCGCACTGAAGGAAAACCTCGACAGATCAGAAGTAAATTCAAAGAATCACATTTGAATGAGAAATGCTGAAACAGCCTACGTGGTGAAAAAATACGGATGAACATTGACGAAATGCCAACAAGGTGTCAAGCTGTAACTGCTGCATACAGGGGCCCCACAATATTGCTTCTTGCTAAACTGGACATCACAACAGTTAAGCCTTCGCAACAGTGCATGCAGCAAATTGTAAGGCAGTCAGTGAACAATAGGCATATGCAGTCCAAAAATACACTTGCATGCACGCGCAGTTGCGAAGGCTTCATGATGCTCTAAGCATTGTTATGTTGAGCAAATAAAATTCTATTCTATTCTATTCTGAATATGGACCCAGGGCTGTCAAATACATGTGCATGTACTACTTAATTGTACAACCAGAAGTTGTGGAAATAAAGAACCAAATATTGCTAAAAGCATGTTTTAGTCTGTTTTTTTAATGGAAAGTCAAGTTGCCTCTCAGTTATTCACGGTTTGAACTTCAATACAACCCAGTGCTATTTTTTATTCCATTGTAAGTAGGCCTACTGTTATAATGAAACAGCCAACATTGTCATTAGATTCGGACTATACATATATCTTGCGCCTTTTGATATTGTACCCAAGCATCAACTGCAGAGTTTCAAAGAGTTTACATGTAGTGCGGATTCAGTATTGAAATTCTTGAGTTACTCTTGGCGACTGGTAGGCCTGTAGATACTTTGTGACAGACAGAATAGACGCCAGAATGACACCACGCATGGTACGTGTTGATTTTCGCACGCACACGGCTTAAAAGTCAAGAACACAGAAGGCTTGGGCGATATTCGCAACCATTCAGAGTCAATTCAATATACATGTAGTGATTAACACTGATTTCCATTATCATCAGAAATAATCACATCATTATTCATCTCACTGAATTTCTGTTCGAGTATGTGCGACGATGTTCGAATACACGGAGACACCCTCAGTGGTGAGTAGATAACATTTATAGTAGGCCTAGATCCGTCTATGTCCCATCTGGAAATATGGGCCTCCCAGGTTGCGGCAAAAATGGAGTTGGCCCATTGACTATCCAAGCGTCAACGGCCATACCGAAATGTAAATTCAGCCAACAAGTTTGGGAAGTCTCACCTTCAAAGTAATGAGACAAAATAGGCCAAAACCCTCCGCCTACCGGCACAATGTACGTACATGTATGATACCGTACATCGACCAGTAGACGCATCCTCCCACAGCAGGGGTTTTTACCTCGCTCCTCTTCATCCGCTCACACAAACCCCTGCCGACATTCGCCGGAATCCGTGGAGTAGCAAAAGTACCCCAGCAAATCAGGCGGATGTCCTCAGGGGTTTGTCTGCGGTGACGAAGGGAGCGAGCAGTAAGAACGCCTGATATTCTCAGGATGAGTAGACGCGGCGTCGGTTTTGCCTGTGATGGTGGCTTATCATTGGCTCCCTCGTCAAACAGCACCATCTATTGACGATCCTTCCCTTTTGGCGACAATCATGCCAGTGTTTAGTGGGGCCGTACCAATGGCCAACTGAACACTGGGGACGAGTGTATCCCCGTTCGGTGCAATATAAATCTGTAATAACGGAAGTCATTGTTTCAGAATATCACTCCCACCGTAAAGCCAACGATATCGACCGAAATCGGACTACTGGAATTCGTTTATTACATCCTCTTCAACTACGTATACTACCTTGCGACAGTAGTAGGCCTGCCGGGGAACACCATGTCCTTTCTCGTCACCATGCGAGCTGATAACCGCAAGATATCAACATCTTATTACATGGCTGCACTGGCTGTTGTTGACACGATGACCTTTCTCGCTGGAGATGCCACGCTGATTTCAACAGCCCAGCCGATAAGAGATTTACTTGGAAAGAATTTCGGCAAATTTCTGGAGTTAGCATAAAATTTATTTGATAGACCATGCATTATGTATAAACTAACTTCCTTTCCCAGAGGTCAAAGGCACAAAATTAAATTTGGAAGTCGAGCTCCTCCCCCACTCAGGCGTTGATGTGGATGGACTGGTCCTCTGAAAAATTCAATAGGAGGTCACACCGGGTCGTGACCTCTTAAAAACGAAGTATACGGTACATGTATGTACATGTACGACAGTACTTTGTGTTAGAACATCCATCGATGTTAGGCCTTTTTATTTTCCGGGGCGCTTTGATCACGAAGGTCCTTCAACAAGTCGTCAATGTGTATCTCACTAATTTTCAGGGCGTGCTGCCCCTTAGTGCTGGCGATTAATGCCTACTGCGTGTGTCCGTGGTTCGAATCTGGTAGGAGGCGATGTCTTTCACCTTAGAAACCCGTGTCTATTTCACTAATTTTCAGAGTAACTTGGTTCGTCGAATACACGTTTGCCATCTCCTCCGGGTTTATATTAATGGAGATGTCCATTGATCGTCTGATTGTTGTCAGATTCCCAATGGCGGCCAGTCGGATCTGTACCACGAAGAGAGCCAAGTGGACCATTGCTGTAACCCTGGTTATCGTATCTGGTCTTAATTCTAACGTCCTCTTCATATACAGATACACCCTTCATGATGAGACAGGTAAGTCTGTCAATCAAACATAGCTTAGAAATGGCTGAAGCCAACAAATGTCGATGTTCGAAATATTCTGAAGCCTTTTTGACCAGCAGGAGGTGCTGGAACAACTTGCCACCCAGGACGCTGATGGTCGCGAAACGGAGAACCATTACTTGATCAAGTCAATGGGCCGTATTCTAGAACCTTCCTTAAGTGTAAAGGTCGACCTTAATCTTTTGTATTCTACCCTGCAAACAATANATGCTATAAACTCACCAATCATTGATGGCGTTCCATGAGTCATGGACGAAAATTTTACGTTTTCGTTTCGGACTTTAGTCCTTTACCTTATGTTAACGTTAAGGTTGACCTTAAGTCTATTGTAAAACCATCGAGAACAATAGATTTAAGGTGGACCTTAATGTTAAGGAACGTTCTAAAATACGGCCCACTGGGTCGTATGAATAAAGACTTAGTACATGTAAATGCTTTGACTTGAATTTTGCAATACAGATGCACTAGGCAATGCTGTACAAGTCTGAATTAAAAGCATTTGATAGTCTTTAATCCCAATACATGTTGTAGGCTAACCGGTTCTCCGTGCAGGAATGTGACCAGATGCCTTGTATTCTAAAGAGTTGGGGGCAAGGGCAAGGAACTTTCTCAAGGAGCCTATGAACAAGAACATAAAGGGGTATACACTGTACTGGCTCCTTTTGTAAAGTGCCTGGACGGTTCTCAGTGTTTCCTCCCCTGATATAATGTCTGGGGGAACAGTGTGAAACGAATGGCATATTTCTCTGTGTCTTGTGTGTCTGTGGAATCATGGAGAAATCTGGAAAACGTTAAACGCTGTTCCCCAACTGCGGGTTTTCCCCTACTATTGTCTGACAAGCTGCGACTTGACAATCAGGGACACACCGAAAAACGTATCGATCTATCTGCCAGCGTTTCTCAAGCAATAGGGGGAAACACTGGTAGATGTTACACCTGACCAGAGACGTGTTAACGAGTCTCAAGAAACTATTTTTCAGGCGTCGAATCAGTTGAACCAAACATAGGGAACACTGCATTAGAGATGTTCGCGTCCATGTTCCAGCTCGTGTTCGGCACGCTCATACCATTCACCGGCATCGTGGTGGTAAACATCTGGATCATATTCACAGTCAAGCGCGCCTCGCACAAACAGGCACAGCTCAAGGGAACTCACGACATGCCAAGTGATGCTAAGCGGAAACAGGAAACACGTCATCTCACGCGCATGCTCATACTAGTCAGTTGCGCATACGTGGTTTGTTCGATCCCGTTTCGCGCATACGAAATGTTGCTTGTCCTACCGTCGCTTCAAGCAAAGGCCAAAGAAACATATTGGTATGTTCTTTTTAAGACCCTTTATATGTTGTTGGCGGACATTTGGATACTGAACTACGGGATCAACTTTTATCTTTATTGTATTGGTGGGAAGAAATTTAGGAATGATGCCATTGCTATAGTGAAGACAATTTTTGCGTGTAAGTGTTTCAGAAAATAGGAAACTTATCATTGTACATCTACATGTACTTCGCCTGCTCAAGATCGTGAGGGGGCGTTATCCCTACATGTCGGCGTGTGAACTATGGTTACTCGCTGGTAACTGAAGTCGTGATAAACGTCTCTTGTTTAAAAAATATCTGTCAAATAATTTGGTGCATGTAATTTGGATCCTAAACTGAACTGCACCTTTTACCTACATGTAACGTGATATTCGTAACATTATTGGTAAATTGTACATGTACCTTTAAGAGTTGATCGTTATGAAAGCGCCAACTACAACTGCCAAGCATTATGCGGTCTGGTGCTGAATACAAAAGGTTCACGTCCTGAATTTAATTGCTTTCCCCTCTTCCCAGACAACCGGAAATTACCATTATGCTGCGAATATATTGCTAGGTTACAGATGTTAGCTGGAAATTAAAACACATCTAGCTGCTGAGACTATTAATATCACTTGAATAAACTCAGAAAATGAAATTGATTGAACAGTGAGTGGTCTAGACGAAGTCATCTGTAACCTTTACCGTGGAATCCACTTGTGATTTTATTGATGACTTGCAGCATTGCACAAAAATTGTGACGAAGTTAGCGAAACGAGGAAACGAACCTGAGTGACGTCAAGGCTTCATGTTTGAAGGCCGGGTAGGGCCCCACGCCGATTTTCGTGGAGCAATGATTTGTTTGTTTTCAAATGCAAGAAAATGCATCTGAAGCACGTATGGTGTTAAATTTTTCGGACGAACAGAATCGCTTGCGATGTCGCCGTCACCTCGCCTAGTGTGCTGCCCGCTTAAGAAGCATGGTACTGCTGTGGCAGGGGATCCACGGTACCACAGCTTTCTGAGTAAATACACGTCGTATAGAGCCCATGCCGGACCTGACCTCTCAGCAGATCCAGTAGTCCTCTCTCAACCTGGGCGACTGACTGTGGTCAAGGACTTTAGGTATCCGCCACGGATTACTGACGACTACATGTACGTACGAGTACGATAAGATAGACTGCCGCACGTAGTCGTCAGTAACCTAACCCGTGGCGGATACCTATACAGACTCGATGATGGGGACGCAGAAGAGTGTGTGTCAGATGCTCTGAGTCTTTGGGCCGTATTCTAGAAGCTTCTTAACTCTAAGGTTTACCTTTAGCTATTGTTTGCAGGGCAGAATACAAAAGCTTAAAGTGGACGTTAGAGTTAAGGACCCTTCTAGAATACGGCCTTTGAAGATTAGAGTGTGGTTCTCAGTAATACGGATGAAAGGACGGGTGAATAGAGAACCCGCGAAAGAAATTTACATGGATTGTCTGATGCGTTTACCATGGGCATCGTGGAAGCTTATGGTCGACGCAGTATGAAAAGTAAACACGTATTGAAAAGGAAACTACACATTGTCACCGGATCAGCGGACCGTGTCAACCTTGTAAGCAGGTTTAATAAGTATTTGTGAGAAATATGATGCGTAAATCATTATTTACATTAAGTTCCGTCATATAATTTGTGGACAAAAGATCAAAATAATGCCTCCCGGGTATTTCAATATCATAAGATAAATATTTCGATGATGGCCCAAGGTTAGTGTCTGGAATAAAGTGCAGTTCTTATTGATATTAAAATTTTATGATTTGCTGATAAGCGTTAAGTTGGTACTTTTAGAATTCCGATGGAGCGGATGATTTCTTGTATAGGCTAACGTTTATACATGTATTACATGTACATGTAATATTTCAAATCCAAACAGCTATTTTCAGCGTTTTCCATCCAACGAGTGATCTTTACTGTCGACGTTATTCACGACATTTTTGGTCCGATGTATCCTCCTTCCAGCTCCTTTGGCCTTTTAGCTGGGAAGTGGAAAGGTCAGACGACTAAAATGTAATGGTCCCTCTCGTAGTCCAAAGTCTATGCGACACCCCTTATTGCGACACTGATGACCGTTTCGTCGTGGTTGAAGACTTGGTGGATGTGTCCACTCTATGCGACAAGTCGTACATGTACATGTAGGAGAAGTTGGCCCTTCGTGATGATTTGTCACCAGATCCATACATGCTTCATCATTCAAGAAAAAACCCAACTGACTGAATAACTGATATATGTACATTATTTATTATCCGTATTAAACCAACAAATCGTCGAAATTATATCATGATTGAATGCATTATGTCATGCTGTTGTCCACATGAAGAAAGGAGAACCTAGACAGTTCATCTTTCAAACATGTCAAAACACCAATGGGGAGCGCAATTGGTCACGTGAGACTGATAGAGCAGACGCGACACCTATAGAGGCTCATTGTTCGAGAGATACGGTTCACCAAGCACGGCCAATCACACCTTGAATCGTCATGAATAATAGGTGGCGTCGGTGTACTATCAGTTAAAGGAGTTAGACGCCGAAGTTGTAAACAAGCTGGTTTGTTTACAAATATGGTCGGCAAACTAGTTTTATTCCTTCGTGCAGGTGGCAGCACCCGTGATCGTTAGACTGGTTCCCGCTCCGATGCAACTCACTCACGATATTCACGTCAGTACATATCACCGACAATAGGTGGCAGCACCGCAGGCGTCCGTGGATAGAGAACCAGTGAGTGAGTGTTTACAACTTTGGCGTCTAACTCCTTTAAAACCCACGCGTATATTCTCGCGTGGTCTGCGTGATCGGGGTTCCCTTTTTGGCCGTCCGAAGGCTGCACCCAACCTCGTACCCAGGCCCCGTATTCATAAAACTACTTAAGTCTAAGTATGACACTTATCCTTTGTTCAACACAAAAGATAAGTATCATACTTAGACTTAGACTTAAACTTATACTTATACTTATACTTAGACTTAAATAGCTTTATGAATACCAGGCCAGGGGTTCGTGCGCTCCTGGGCTCTGGGTTGACGCTTACAAACGAGCGAGTTAGGTCCGAGGTTGTCTGAGCGAACAAAACCCCTGGGGACGAGGTTGGGCTGCACCAGTGGAGTCACATAGAACTGCACACGTACACGCCTGTTAACAAAGGCTTCACAAAGGGTTCGCGACCGTGAAGCCTTTGTTAATAGGCGTGCACGTGTAGCGTGTAATTCTACATGTATGTGATTGCAGCCTAAGCCATACTTATGTTCACGTGTACATTTACGAGATGCATTCTGTTCTATCCTTACTAATCCCTGATAACAAGACTGCAGCTAGGCCTAACCTGTGTAACAAAAAACCATCACAACAATAGACAAATCATAAAATTGTATCGAATAATCGACGCGATAACACCCATGTTGCCATTTTCACAACACATTCATTTTCCTTTGGACAGTATACATTTCATAGTACAATCGTTGGAACGTCAAAATCCTGAGGCATATTCATGAAGCCTTCGCAATTTTGCGTGCACACAAATCTATTGTAAGGCAGTCATTGAACAATAAAGCATGCGCAGCCAAACAATAGACTTTTTGCGAAGCTTTCGTGAATATGGCCCCAGATCAACTTTCGAACTTCTTAGTAAGTTTTACGTTCCCACCACTGGCACACGGTTCTGGACAGGTGCCGGTGATTTCCTCTTGTTCGCACTCGTAATTTTTGTGATCTTCCTTGAGGGCCCGTTTGCGGACGACGTCTTTGCAGCGGGACTCTTTCCTCGGGCGCTCTTTTTCCGCCGCCTCCTGGCACTGCCGCTGTTGTCCTTACCCATAATGATAGCTAATGTAGACACACCCGTCTTTTTTTGCTTCTTTGGTTTGACTGGTTCGGGTGTTTTTGGGCGTGGTTGTTCGATCACAGTGGCCCTATACGCCCTCGACTTCTGTTCCGAGAGGACCGTGAACATCGTGTGGATGCCGCGATCTTGTGTTGAATCTATCTGAGACATTCCGTGCTTCGTGGGATTGACTAAGGCGTTCCCAGGGGTAGGAATTTGCTCCGGCATGGCAACACTGCCAACAAAATTGTCCACCCTGCTCCCCTGGTCAACTTGGGCAAGGAGACTCAACGCCGGGTCGTATCCAGCCTTCACCGTTGGGGCTAGGTTGTGTCTGTAAACTGGCGTCTTTATGCTCTTCAGAACGCCATTGCCGTTCAAGCTCTTGACACTATTCGAAAGAGAATTGTTCGTGTATAAGCTTGCCTGGGATGATTTGCCAATCACACTGTGCAGGACTCGGTAACCGGAGGTCTGGCTACCGCTCTTTGCCTGAGTTTGTACTGCCGGTTGATTAGTGGCATGGTCCGAAGACACTAAAGTCATTGAAGGAACAGATCTCACGGATATATCCTTGCTGCTAATACCAGAATCTGACTCCTCATTGGCCCTGGGATGTCTTTGGGCCATATGTTCTTGATGTTGAGTAATCCCACCGAGTTTGACTGTAGAGAGACCATGAACTTCTGAGCGTTCACACAAGGGCAACTTACCATTCATTTTGTACCATTCCTTCTCCACTCGTTTCAAATGATCTTGCTCTCGCTGCCGCAATTTCATGCCTTCCTCATACCAAAGTGTCCCGCTGCGAAACAACATATTATCGAACTGTTTTCTCGACGCTCCGCCCTCCAAAAGAAGCACTTCACCGATTTCAGTATATCCCATCTTTTTCGAATACAGAAAAGGCGTGAGTCCTAACTCATCCGGAGTGTCTACTGACAATCCGTATTTTTTCATCGTCGCCACCAACATTTTCACAGTAGTGACACTCCCCGATATCACAGCATGATGTAGCACCGTTTTACCCGATTTATCTTTCTGACTGAAGTCTATATCCCCTTGGCAAAGTTGTAGAATCTTCGTCACTTGATCCACACGGTCCAAACAACAGGCCCAAGCCAGGACACTCCGGCCGGTCTCATCATCCATGGCCATGCAGTCAGCATCCTTCTTCAGCAGGTACTTAAACATTCCCTCGCGCTGTTCGGGGTCCTCGATATGCAAGGCAGTAACAAGAAGGCCGTAGCCCTCCTGATTCTTGGAAGAAATCTTCACACCATTTTTTAACAATGTCTTAACCTGCAGGAACCGTCCATCAGCAACAGCCTTGAACAACTGACCAGTCATGGTGTGATCCTCCCTCAGATTCGTCCGGTACGGTTGTCTATTGGACACCTCACTAAACCTCTCTGCCTCTTTTTGTAGCTTATACTGCAAGTAGTCGACTGACGAAGGGTTTTTAAACTCCATTTTGTTTTCACGCTTAAATATGTTAATCCCTGATGCTTTCCACTTGGCTTGTTTCGCCAGAGGAGGTTTGTTGTTCCTCTTTGGCCTCGTAGTTTGTTTCGCGTTTTCCTTCAGTTCATCTAAATACGCTGCAAACTCGTCACCTGGCTTTTTCGGGCGATTTTTCCTTGCGTCGGGATCTGCAGGTTTCTCGTACAAATCTCGTAAATATTCCACGTAGTTTTCCTTGTCCAAAGTTGGGGCACACTCCTCTACGTTGGCGTATCCTGTTCTGATTTTGATGCGGTTCTTATTCTTAGTCTTGGCCATGATTTGTTTATTCTAACTCCAAGTAAGAAGAAATCAGGAGAATAGGATCCTGGAGTATTTCGGGAAACACCCAAATTAACAACTAACAGCAGCTTCCGATTCCATTAAGCCCTGATCGTACGCTCCATTTCAGCCGTTGCTTACTCCGATGTAGTAAGAATCTTCAATAAATATTGACCTGGTGGTCACAGAGTGCATTCCTTGGAATCCTTGGACTTGAAGAACGGCAGCCAATCAAATCGAAATATCACAAACCATTCAACCAATCATAATCACCATTCGTATTGCTTCCTTTATCGTCTGTGTGTAAGCCATAGCGAATAATACTGTCCCGTTATCCCCACCTAGTTCCCCTGTCAACACTAATCCGCTCTGCCATCGAACTGCTCGTTTCAATATTTATCTAACATGAACTCGACTTATTACTAGAGAAATCCATTAAAAACCTCGACGTAGTGCGTCTCTCTATTCGTGTGTTCTGTCCGATATATTTGCCTCGTGTTTTTCCGCGCTGCTGTTGGCCTGTGAAGATCATGTCGACACACCAATATTACAATACTATGTATTCATAGACTTCACTCTTGCAATTTAAAGGCCTACATGTATCTTTGACAGTGTGAAAAGCATCCGATTCTCATCTCAAAGGGTTCCAAACAGAACGAGACTGCATGATAAGGTAGTGACATTGGTCTCTTGTCCGTCGCAAATCCGTCTCGAAACTGTCGTTAAATTCCTCTTTGTCGCCGAGAAGGATAGAGCTGTTGGGGAAAATGTCGCTGATTAACAGGTGGCAGCACTGTCACAGAGATGGATTTACGACAATTTGAGATTGATTTCTCCACCTGAATGTACAACCATATGCCGATCAGGAGGCCCGACCATCTGTCAGTACGTACGCCCTTATTTTTGTAATGAACATTAACACTTGTTCCTAGCATACCTGGAGAACCTAAACTTCTGCAACACTGACTGAGCACCATGAGTATATGGGCGGTTATATCCGCAAATAAAGACGTTGTGAGCCATGATCTCGAGTCTAAGTTGTACATGTAGCTGAGAAAGACGATGGGCTGCTATATAGTCGTAAGAGTTGCAGCTGATCAAGACTACTAACTAACTTTTCTAATTTTGTAATGTCTATAATACCGGTATAAGCTGCACTCCCAGGTCTGTCAAGTAGTGGTTTTATCGCTGTCTATTTTCGCCGAGTTGTAAAACCCTCATCCGCCGATTTGGGTAAGTGATAAATATGAGAACGTCGTGTCCTATCTTCCAAGTGTAATGTTATACAACTCCACATTTACACGACCCGTTTGTGATGTATATGTTCGCAAGAGTTGCATTCCACCATCAACTTCAGCAATGGCAAAGTTTACGTCCTTTAGAACTCTTGGCGGGAGGGGTCGCAGTCCATTATGAACGACGGATGTCACCCACTTGATAACTGAAAAATGTATTAAAATCTAAAGCTCTAAAAATCTTAATGATGATTGGCAATGTGACGTACGTTCTCTCCAAAATCGGTCGTAGTATTTCGGTTCATAAAAAGGTGACACCTATAGCTTACCTGTATGCTGGTGAAGCAACATTAGATAAATCTCCTGGCTGTTTTTATTTCGTATGATAAGCAAAATTTCCCCTTTCTCTTGGTCATCTTTCAACCAAGTTGGCGAAACGACACAACTCTTCTGCCGTCTTCTCCATTCGGAACGGCTTACATGTATGTACTTTGGCTTCATTCGCGACTTGCTCGAGTCTTCTGGATTCGAGAACGAGGTCAGGATGACAACAGCCTCGCATGATATGAAAAAAATGGAGACTAATCAGTCGGTGTAAAGAACTTGTCCCCCATGGAGCCTGGTTGAAGGTGGAACCAGAACACCTTACAAACCTGTCTAAAGTCCCAGTATAACAAATAACGTATCACGAGGCAAACGGGAAGGACACGAAGAAAAACGACGACCACAACCAACACATGGCATACATCGATCATGTATATGCCATGCAGCTAGCTGTATGGCGAACGTCAGCATGCTGTGTTTCTGTATCCTTCCCCTGGCGGCGGCACATGGAACCTACACGATAAGACTGGTGTCATCTTCAACCCATATTACAGCCAAAGCCTTCAGTCTGGGCAAGTTGGTACCTTTGGCAAAGGTACCAACTTGCCTAGACTGGTAATTTCGAAGCCTCAGGTGACACAAGTCCAAAAAATGGCTGCCATCCTTTTCATCAGTTCAGAAGTTCGACGTGCTGTAATTTCATGACTAACCCTTCGTCAGGTGTACCCTCTACTGATTCTTTACTGACCGGTGTGAGCACCGCTATTCGTCCCCTCTTGCTGATGGCTACCCCTGGACATCGACAGGGATAACCGCGATACTGACAAACACTTTTCTTGACGATTGTCTTCTCTGTCACTCGCAGTCTTTTATCCTTTGGCTGAAAAGTGTCGTAGAAATGGAAAAACTGTGGTGGATTACTCACGATTCATTCATACGCCCAGTCCATCCTCTAAAGCGTGGCACACGCCTGAGATTATTCGTGCGATTTTTTAGGAGACTGTCCTTCCGACTGCTAGAGCGACTGGAGATTTGCAGGATTTGTCGCCTACTCTGCGGCAGATCGTTGCACCAAGCGACCACTCACTGTGGTCGCCCGATTCGTATCTCGTCTCATATCCGATCGCTTGAGTGGTCGGTTACATTAGCCCTGTTTACACTACATAAAAACCCGCGTCTCACCCGGGCTTTTTCTGTCTACACCTGTTAAAAGCGCGGGTCTAATAGACCCGGGGATGAAAAGTCCGGGCTTTTTGAACCCTCCGATTTCGAAGGGTTTTTGGAGGGCTTAATTTAGACCCGCGTCTGCTGCGGGTTTTTTAAGTAGTGTAGACGCAATAGACCCGGGCTTTGTCTAGTTCTTGAACACCGCGACAGGCGGCGTGTCTTGTGGGCATGCGCGGTATAAAGCCAGCACTCCAATTTAGCGCCTCCTCTTCGTGAAGAGTGCCTGCCAGTAGCGACCCTATCGCCGGGCGTAGCAATTACGTTCAGCTAGATTTTAGTAGTGTAGACGCTCGCCGGGTCTCAGGCGGGTTTTTTTCAAGCCCGGGCTTGACACGGGCTCAAAAAGCCCGGGGATTTCTATGTAGTGTAACCACAGCTATTGTTTGCTGGAGATTGTTGCACTGGGCGATCTGAATGACTGGTTTCAGTGGCCAACGGAGACCAAAGAATTTCGATTGCATTAAGAGACCAAAAATTCAACATTATTGTTTAATTTTCGATCGCAAAGGCCGACTTACTTTGCAACTCGTCGACAGATAAAAAAAGATGAAAAACTTTCGTCCGAAAACGATTCCGATGCGACGCCACAATCGTCGGCGACTTCTGTAGCTTCGGAAGTGGTCTGTCGTTTGCGGTTGGTTCGCTGAAATGGTCGCAAGTGTGGTCGGCGAGCGACCTCGCACGCGATGGTTGCCTGCCACGCCGTGGTCGCCAGTCTCGTCGGTGGTCGCATGATTTTGGTCTCAGGAATGGCCACGCATTACCCGACGCGATCGGCGTCGGTCTGAAATCGGAGGCTATAGCGTGGCAAGGGCTGAAAAGCACTGCTTACAGTAACTATTGCTGCATTTCAATACATTACTCACCTTGAGGACAAATTCAAATTTGTAGACGACAGGTAGAAATCTTCCGGACTTTGTGTGGTACAAAAAAACTCCTTGGTTCCCCTTGATGTGAATACTACCCAGGTAAGACTGCGGCCCGCAGGTTGCAGGACACTTGAACCCAACCATCGGAAGTTGTTGTAAGTCACCAGACCTCAGCTCGTACCATGAAACCATGTTCTCAGTAGTTCTACATTTGAGCACTGTGTGGAGGAAAACAAAATCATTTACTGACTCACCCAAGACGCCGGGTCCCAAGATTTTACACTTTCTAACTGCTTCAATGTTTGAAACCGATTCTATCATTGTCTTGGTCCCCTGCGTCTTTATTCTAAGAATGTCCATTCGTCCGGTAGCGCTGGTCCTTCCACGTCTTGATCGTGACGTCAGCCACAAATACTGTGCAGCTTTGCTTCTTGTTTGAATAAATCCGGAGGCCGTATTTTCATCACCACTGATTGGTAAGTTATGTGGGGATACATTTAATGATTGAAAACTGGCCATGGCTCGGTTTCTGCTCTTGTAGTACTTTTTTAAAACGTACGTTTTGTGCCCCAGCTAAAAAGTAAAGATCACTGGTGAAAACAGAAAAGTATCGGGTGTCCCAAAAACCCGTCAATGTCGATAAGTATTAAAGAGGCTGTTCGTTATAGTCTGCTAGTCAATTGAGGAATCTGAGTTGTGATCCTTGAGAAAATGGAGAAAGCTATGAAACTGAAAATTGGAGCGATAATAGTGTACAGCACAATGCATACATGTAGCTTTTCCCGTTTTTCCAAGGATCACAACTAAGATTCCTCAAGTGACGAAACCGAACAGCCCCTTTCTTCGACGAAAAGCAGTCTACTCCCGCTCGTTTTTGTTAACGTACCCTGACAGAAATAAAATGCCTCCCCCGTAATCTCCGAAGATTCTCCTTTCGCGTGAAATCCTGTCCAATGTAGATGAAATCATTTCCTATGAAACAAAATGGTTTCTTTCGTACTAAACTTAATATGGTACAGGCTCTATACATGGAGCAGATCGCGGCACAGTGTAGCGTGCGTTTCGTGAACAGAGAATGATGAGAAACCAATCTGAGCATTACGTGGTCACCGACTCTTGCGGGAACTGAAACGTAAATCTGTTGACCAATGGTAACTCCTTGAAGAGTAAAAAATGTCCAGAGAAGGACCACTGTTTGCGGAAGTGTCATCATTGTTGTCGGCCTGGACAGAAATTTTAAGACTATTTCCCAAATGGTCAAATGGCAGGTAGGCCTAATCAATAAGGATTTTGCTCAAAACAATAAGTTTGAAATCATCAGAAGGATGACATGATCGAACTCTCACTCTGAAATCAAACAAAAGCCAATAGGTAAGCAATCGTTTCAGACCGGGAGGGACGTATGATCATCAGAAGGGATTAAGTGGGGACCACAGTCGAGAAACAGACCATAAAGTTTTTTCTTCAACTTGAAAAAGGCAGTATCGTGACCAGGGGACATGGTAATAGCTCCCTCTTGCACTACAAGTACGCTATAGGGTAGAGTATTCCTATTACTTATAAACACCACACTCCCACTGGTCACTTCCGCCTTTACCATCAGAGGGCAGTCCTCAACTCGCTGAATAACATTGACACCGCTGATTTAGAGTCGCTGGAGAAAGCATGATTCCTGTGTCTCCTATTCGATTTCTCGTCACTCCCTGCTCCTCGATAGTCTTCGGTGTCATTGATTGTTCCAAGAGGCTTGTCCATTCGAATCCTCCTCGCATGTTTGCATTTCGAGTTAATGGCAATGTCTTCTATAGGTTTCACTGATATTAAAAACCTAGAAGTTATCGATTCCTGCAGCGATGAGATCGGTGCGTAAAAAATGTGGTTGAGTTGCTTTGTCTCATACAATGCATAGAATGGTGAACTTTCATCCGCTCTCCATAACTTTAAAGGTATACGCAAATCATTTGTTAACCTGATAGTGAACAATAGGTTGTCCGCAAATGGACAATACATGTAGCTTACGCACACCTGTTAGTTAAGAGAGCTAAGGTCCCCATTTGCACACCCCTCAGTAGGCCTACTAGTGTCCAAAGGTGGCGGGCTGCCTGCCACTGGATGTCTGAGTTCGCAGTTAAATCTGGACAGTCTGGTCACTGACTTGTACTGAGGGGTGCGTAAAGCAATATGGCGCACACGAGCGACGAAAATGGGGGCGACTACCGATGCGACTATGTACTACGTCGCATGCGATAACTACCTTTGAGGTCGATCAGTGATGTCATCCGCGACATCACTGATCTTCCAATGAAGCATTTGTCGCAAACGAGTCAACAAAAACTAAAAAAACTAAAAATATGTTCAGTCGCTGCTGTGGTCGCAAGGCCGGTCGCCTAGAAAATCGCTCGAAAAATCGCAGGTGTGCGCCATACTTCAGGCGCCTTTCCACGTGAGAGTTTTGTACATGTGCATGTAGTTTGATGATATCCTACTACTTAATTGTACAACCAGAAGTTGTGGAAATAAAGAACCAAATATTGCTAAAAGCATGTTTTAGTCTGTTTTTTGAATGGAAAGTCAAGTTGCCTCTCAGTTATTCACGGTTTGAACTTCAATACAACAGTGTTATTTTTTATTCCATTGTAAGTAGGCCTACTGTTATAATGAAACAGCCAACATTGTCATTAGATTCGGACTATACATCTTGCGTCTTTTGATATTGTACCCAAGCATCAACTGCAGAGTTTCAAAGAGTTTAGTGCGGATTCAGTATTGAAATTCTTGAGTCTTGTCGACTGGTAGGCCTATAGAGACTTTGTGACAGACAGAATAAGCACCAGAATGACACCACGCATGGTACATGTACATGTTGATTTTCGCACGCACACGGCTTAAAAGTGAAGAACTCCGAAGATGGACGATACTCACGACCATCAGAGTCAGTTCAATATAGTGATTAACACTGATTTCCATTATCATCAGAAATAATCACATCATTATTCATCTCACTGAATTTCTGTTCGAGTATGTGCGACGATGTTCGAGTACACGGAGACGCCCTCAGTGGTGAGTATAACAATTATAGTAGGCCTAGATCCGCTACATGTACTCAGTGGTGAGTATAACATTTAGTAGGCCTAGATCCGTCTATGTCCCTTCCATCTGGAAATATGGGCCTCCCAGGTTGCGGCAAAAATGGAGCATGTACGTTTGGCCCATTGACCATCCATGCGTCAACGGCCATACCGAAATGTACATTCAGCCAACAAGTTTGGGAAGTCTCACCTTCAAGGAAATGAGACAAAATAGGCCAAAACCCTCCGCCTACCGGCACAATGTACGTACATGTACATGATACCGTACATCGACCAGTAGACGGCGCGGCGTCGGTTTTGCCTGTGATGGTGGCTTATCATTGGCTCCCTCGTCAAACAGCACCATCTATTGACGATCCTTCACTTTTGGCGACAATCATGCCAGTGTTTATTGGGTCCGTACCCATGGCCAACTGATCAATGGGGACGAGTGTATCCCCATTCGTTGCAATATAAATCTGTAATAACGGAAGCCATTGTTTCAGAATATCACTCCCACCGTAAAGCCAACGATATCAGCCGAAATCGAACGAATGGAATTCGTTTATTACATCCTCTTCAACTACGTATACTACCTTGCGACAGTGGTAGGCCTGCCGGGGAATATCATGTCCTTTCTCGTCACCATGCGAGCTGATAACCGCAAGATATCAACATCTTATTACATGGCTGCACTGGCTGTTGTTGACACGATTACCTTGGTAGGTGGAGATGCCACGCTGATTTCCACAGCCCAGCCGATAAGAGATTTACTTGGGAGGAATTTTGGCAAATTTCTAGAGTTAGCATTAGTTTATTTGTCAGTTAACAATCTTCTATTGCAGTTAGATCATGCCGTATGAAGCCGACATTTATTACATTTTCGCCATTGTCGGTGTTAAAGTTTTCTATATTCCCCAAAATTCCACCGTTTCCATGCAATTGAAAGAGATATGATTTTCAATTGGGGAACACGGCGGAATTTGTCACTCTCATTTCACATTGTATAAGCCTAGGCCTATTGAGGGGCAACATTGAGAAACGGGAATATACTGTGGCACTTATATTCAACAATTCTAGTTTTTATACCGCGCTGACTTCCTTTCCGAGAGAAGTCCGGTATAAGCCTCCGATCCAAACGCCTGTCAGACAAAATGAATCATTCCAA
Source organism: Notospermus geniculatus (assembly GCA_002633025.1). Taxonomy (NCBI): domain Eukaryota; kingdom Metazoa; phylum Nemertea; class Pilidiophora; order Heteronemertea; family Lineidae; genus Notospermus; species Notospermus geniculatus. The sequence continues at coordinate 191,012 of NMRB01001192.1, forward strand.
TCAGGCCTTGATGTGGACCAAGTCAATACAGTAATAGGAGGTGACCTGTTAAGGCGCCGCTCCACGTGACAGTTTTCTATCGAAAGTTTGCTGTCAGTCAATTATTGCTGTCAGACAGCAATAATAGGAGCAGTCAGCCGCGCATACTGCCAACAGATGGCAGCGAAGTTCTAGCGGACCAATGTACAGGAAAATATACGTGATCGCTGCTCGATGAATAATGACTGGGTCCGCTATACATACATGTCTGCATTGAATTGGGCCGTAGTGACACCTGTTGGTCAATTCGCTGACCGCTCCTATTGCTGTCATACAGTACTGTATGACAGCAATTTCTAGTCGTCAGTGTATACCTCACTTAAATTTTCAGAGTAACTTGGTTCGTCGGATACACGTGTGCCATTTCATCCGGGTTTATATTAATGGCGATGTCCATTGATCGTCTGATTGTTGTCAGATTCCCAATGGCGGCCAGTCGGATCTGTACCACAGCAAGAGCCAAGTGGACCATTGCTGTAACCCTGGTTATCGTATCTGGTCTTAATTCTAACGTCCTCTTCATATACAGATACACCGTTCATGATGAGACAGGTAAGTCTGTCAATCAAACATAGCTAAAGCATGCAGCAGACTGGCCGCCAACTTCGGCGTCCAGAGGCGTTTTTTCGACGCCAATGTCGCCAGAAAAATCTCCAGTGTGCTACGAATGGAATATGGAAAACGCCGCCGGACGCCACTGAGCTCCAGATATCAAACATGTTTGATTTTGGACGCCAGTGAACGCCTGTGAACTCCCGAAGCAGCCAAGTGTGCTACCGATGGCAGCCAGACTTGGAGTCGGCGGCGAGTCTCTGGCGAATCAGCTTGCATCTTGATGTCACATGATTTCAAAATTGCAGCCTCAATGAAGATGGCAGCACTGGTAATTGTCGCGCAAGTGGCCCGAAAAGATGCTACTGAACGCCAAGTTTGGGCAGGTGTGCTCTCACCAGGATCCACTGGTAGCCAGCTCTGGCGTCGAGAGGCGTTCAGTCGAACGCTTCTGGACGCCAGATTTGGCGGCCAGTGTGCTGCTAGCTTAAGAAATGGCTGAAGCCAACAAATGCCGAGATGTTCGAAATATTCTGAAGCCTTTTGGCCGGTAGGAGGCGTAGGAACAACGTGCAACCAGGACGCGGATGGTCGCGAAACGAACTGTATACTTGATCAAGTCAATAGGTTGTAGGCTAAATATTCTAAAATACCTTGGTATCTCATGTGTATGTTTCAAATGGATAATGCATTAGCCTCATTCTGAATACAGCGGGTTTGGGTGACACAACCAAGAACCCCGCTCAGTGTTTCCAAAATGGCGTCTGGCGTCCAGCATTTCTCGCTTCGAGCATTCAGCGAGGTCGTGCAGCGAATGTCGGCGAGATGGATACTCAGAGACCTATCCCAACGACGTTTTGTACCTAGCTACATGTAAATATCCTGCGGATAGTCCGTTGAAGATCTCATTTCGACTCCTGCAGCTTGCCGTTAGCGCTGCACACAGATGTAGGCCTACACGTACGCACGATGCAAAAATTCCGTCCAAACCCTCGGCGAAGCGCCTCGGGTTTGGACTACATTTTAGCTCCACCCTCGCGGGTTTGGTGTCGGAACCAAGAACCTCCGCCTGGGGTTTAATTCCGTAAACCAGTTGTCCATGGTGAAATGTGACCATAAATGAGAGATGCCTTTTATTCCAAAGAGTGTGGGTAAAGGGACCTTTTCAAGAAGGCTACGAAAAAGAACATTAAAGGGATGTGGACTACCGGTACGTGTAAAGTGCCTGGACGGTTTCAAAAGACGCGTTTAAAGCAAGGTTCATTGGCATACGGATCCGATCCGTTTCCAGTCCGTTTGCCCCTAGTTTTCCGGATACGACAACGCTGAAGTCCATTTGGTAGATTTTTTACGGGCCTGAATCGGATCAATTCCGTGTGCCAATGAACCTTGCTTAAGCCAAGCGCACATTTGCGACAAAACTTAACGATCCGGTCCGTTTTCAGTCCGTTCCGTTCAGTCCGTCCAGTTTCTCAAGCAATGCGGGGAAACACTGCAGTGTTTTACCCGTGTTGTTGTTATGGAAACACTGGTACGTCACACCTAACCCGATGCATGTTTATGAGTCTCAAGAAACTATTTTTCAGGCGTCGAATCAATCGAACCAAACATAGACAACGCTGCTTTAGAGATGTTTGGGTCCATGTTCCAGCTCGTCTTCGGCACGCTTATACCATTCGCCGGCATCGTGGTCGTAAACATCTGGATCATATTCACAGTCAAGCGTGCCTCGCACAAACAGGCACAGCTCAAGGGAACTCACGACATGCCCGGTGATGCCAAGCGGAAACAGGAAACACGTCATCTCACGCGCATGCTCATACTAGTGAGTTGCGCATACGTGGTCTGTTCCATCCCGTTTCGCGCATACGAAATGTTTCGTGCTCTTCCGTCACTTCAGGCAAAGGCAAAAGAAACATACTGGTTTGTACTTTTTAAGGTCCTTTATATATTGTTGGCGGACATTTGGATACTGAACTACGGGATCAACTTTTATCTTTATTGTATTGGTGGGAAGAAATTTAGGAATGATGCCATTGCTATAGTGAAGACAATTTTTGCGTGTAAGTGTTTCAGAAAATAGGAGACTTATACTTCGCCTGCTCAAGGTTGTGTGGGGGCGTTATCTCTGCATGTTGGGTGTGTTGGTTTTTCAGAACTACATGGCTTTACTCGCTGATAACTAAGTACGTACGGTACTAGTGCTAAACGTCTCTTGTGTAAAAAATATCTGTCAAATAATTTAGTAGTTTGTATCCTTCGTAACGTTATCGGTAAATTGTACCTTTAAGAATCGATCGTTATGAAAGTGCCAACTACAACTGCCAAGCATTATGCGGTCTGGTGCTGAATACAAAAGGTTCACGTCCTGAATTTAATTGCTTTCCCCTCTTCCCAGACAACCGGAAATTACCATTATGCTGCGAATATATTGCTAGGTTACAGATGTTAGTTGGAAATTAAAACACATCTAGCAGCTGAGACTATTAATATCACTTGAATAAACTCAGAAAATGAAATTGATTGAACAGTGAGTGGTCTAGACGAAGTCATCTGTAACCTTTACCGTGGAATCCACTTGTGATTTTATTGATGACTTGCAGCATTGCACAAAATTGTGACGAAGTTAGCGAAACGAGGAAACGAACCTGCGTGACGTCAAGGCTTCATGTTTGAGGGCCGGGTAGAGCCCCCACGCCCATTTTCGTGGAGCAATGATTTGTTTGTTTTCAAATGCAAGAAAATGCATCTGAAGCACGTATGGTGTAAAATTTTTCGGACGAACAGAATCGCTTGCGATGTCGCCGTCACCTCGCCTAGTGTGCTGCCCGCTTAAGAAGCATGGTACTGCTGTGGCAGGGGATCCACGGTACCACAGCTTTCTGAGTAAATACACGTATAGTATAGAGCCCATGCCGGACCTGACCTCTCAGCAGATCCAGTAGTCCTCTCTCAACCTGGGCGACTGACTGTGGTCAAGGTCTTTAGGTATCCGCCACGGATTACTGACGACTACATGTACGTACGAGTACGATAAGATAGACTGCCGCACGTAGTCGTCAGTAACCTAACCCGTGGCGGATACCTATACAGACTCGATGATGGGGACGCAGAAGAGTGTGTGTCAGATGCTCTGAGTCTTTGGGCCGTATTCTAGAAGCTTCTTAACTCTAAGGTTTACCTTTAGCTATTGTTTGCAGGGCAGAATACAAAAGCTTAAAGTGGACGTTAGAGTTAAGGACCCTTCTAGAATACGGCCTTTGAAGATTAGAGTGTGGTTCTCAGTAATACGGATGAAAGGACGGGTGAATAGAGAACCCGCGAAAGAAATTTACATGGATTGTCTGATGCGTTTACCATGGGCATGGTGGAAGCTTATGGTCGACGCAGTATGAAAAGTAAACACGTATTGAAAAGGAAACTACACATTGTCACCGGATCAGCGGACCGTGTCAACCTTGTAAGCAGGTTTGATAAGTATTTGTTAGAAATATGATGAGTAAATCATTATTTACATTAAGTTCCGTCATATAATTTGTGGACAAAAGATCAAAATAATGCCTCCCGGGTATTTCAATATCATAAGATAAATATTTCGATGATGGCCCAAGGTTAGTGTCTGGAATAAAGTGCAGTTCTTATTTGATATTAAAATTTTATGATTTGTTGATAAGCGTTGGTACTTAGAATTCCGATGGAGCGGATGATTTCTTGTATAGGCTAACGTTTATATTACATGTACATGTAATATTTCAAATCCAAACAGCTATTTTCAGCGTTTTCCATCCAACGAGTGATCTTTACTGTCGACGTATAACATTATTCACGACATTTTTGGTCCGATGTATCCCCCTTCCAGCTCCTTTGGCCTTTTAGCTGGGAAGTGGAAAGGTCAGACGACTAAAATGTAATGGTCCCTCTCGTAGTCCACAGTCATATGCGACGCCCTTTATGGCGACATGACCGTTTCGTCGTGGTTGAAGACTTGGCGGAAGTGTCCACTCTAATGCGACAAGTCGAAGGAGAAGTTGGCCCTTCGTGATGATTTGTCTCCCCAGATCCATACATGCTTCATCATTCAAGAACAAACCCAACTGACTGAATAACTGATATACAAGACTGTACATTATTTATTATGACATTATATTATAATGAATTGTGAATGCATTATATGTTGTCCTCATGAAGAAAGCCATACTATGGTCACGTGTACATCTACGAGATGCATTCTGTTCTATCCTTACTAATCCCTGATATCAAGACTGCAGCTAGGCCTACCTGTGTAACAAAAAACCATCACAACAATGTACATGACTTGTATATTTGTATCGAATAATCGACACGATAACACCCATGATGCCATTTTCACAGCCCATTCATTTTCCTTTTGGCAGTCATACATTTCATAGTACAATCGTTGGAACGTCAAAATTCTGAGGCATATTCATGAAGCATTCGCAATTTTGCGTGGACGCAAATCTATTGTGAGGCAGTCATTGAACAGTAGACTTGCGTCCACGAAAAAGTTGCGAAGCTTTCGTGAATAATGGCCCCAGATCAACTTTCGAACTTCTTAGTAGGTTTTACGTCCCCACCACTGGAACACGGTTCTGGACAGGTGCCGGGGATTTCCTCTTGCTCGCACTCGTAATTTTTGTGATTTTCCGTGAGGGTCCGTTTGCGGACGACGTCTTTGCAGCGGGACTCTTTCCTCGGGCGCTCTTTTTCCGGCGGCTCCTGGCACTGCCGCTGTTGTCCTTACCCATAATGATAGCTAATGTAGACACACCCGTCTTTTTTTGCTTCTTTGGTTTGACTGGTTCGGGGGTTTTTGGGCGTGGTTGTTCGATCACAGTGGCCCTATACGCCTTCGATTTCTGTTCCGATAGAACCGTGAACATCGTGTGGATACCGCGATCTTGTGTTGAATCTATCTGAGACATTCCGTGCTTCGTGGGATTGACTAAGGCGTTCCCAGGGGTAGGAATTTGCTCCGGCATGGCAACACTGCCAACAAAATTGTCCACCCTGCTCCCCTGGTCAACTTGAGCAAGGAGACTCAACGCCGGGTCGTATCCAGCCTTCACCGTTGGGGCTGGGTTGTGTCTGTAAACTGGCGTCTTTATGCTCTTCAGAACGCCATTGCCGTTCAAGCTCTTGACACTATTCGAAAGAGAATTGTTCGTGTATAAGCTTGCCTGGGATGATTTGCCAATCACACTGTGCATGACTCGGTAACCGGAGGTCTGGTTACCGCTGATCTTTGCCTGAGTTTGTACTGCCGGTTGATTAGTGGCATGGTCCGAAGGCACTAAAGTCATTGAAGGAACAGATCTCACGGATAAATCCTTGCTGCTGATACCAGAATCTGACTCAACATGTTCTTGATGACGAATAATCCCACCGAGTTTGACTGGAGAGAGACCATGAACTTCTGAACGCTCACACAAGGGCAACTTACCATTCATTTTGTACCATTCCTTCTCCACTCGTTTCAAATGATCGTGCTCTCGCTGCCGCAATTTCATGCCCTCCTCATACCAAAGTGTCCCGCTGCGAAACAACCTATCATCGAACTGTTTTCTCGACGCTCCGCCCTCCAAAAGAAGCACTTCACCGATTTCAGTATATCCCATCTTTTTCGAATACAGAAAAGGCGTGAGTCCTAACTCATCCGGAGTGTCTACTGACAATCCGTATTTTTTCATCGTCGCCACCAACATTTTCACAGTAGTGACACTCCCCGATATCACAGCATGATGTAGCACCGTTTTACCCGATTTATCTTTCTGGCTGAAGTCTATATCCCCTTGGCAAAGTTGTAAAATTTTTGCCACTTGATCCACACGGTTCAAACAACAGGCCCAAGCCAGGACACTCCGGCCGGTCTCTTCATCCATGGCCATGCAGTCAGCATCCTTCTTCAGCAGGTACTTAAACATTCCCTCGCGCTGTTCGGGGTCCTCGATATGCAAGGCCGTGACAAGAAGGCCGTACCCCTCCTGATTCTTGGAAGAAATCTTCACACCATTTTTTAACAATGTCTTAACCTGCAGGAACCGTCCATCAGCCACAGCCTTGAACAACTGACCAGTCATGGTGTGATTCTCTTTCAGATTCGTCCGGTCCGGTTGTCTGTTGGACACCTCACTAAACCTCTCTGCCTCTTTTTGTAACTTATACTGCAAGTAGTCAACTGACGAAGGGTTTTTAAACTCCATTTTGTTTTCACGCTTACTTATGTTAATCCCTGATGCTTTCCACTTGGCTTGTTTTGCCAGAGGAGGTTTATTGTTCGTCTTTGGCCTCGTAGTTTGTTTCGCGTTTTCCTTCAGTTCATCTAAATACGCTGAAAACTCGTCACCTGGCTTTTTCGGATGATTTTTCCTTGCGTCCGGATCTGCAGGTTTCTCGTACAAATCTCGTAAATATTCCACGTAGTTTTCCTTGTCCAAAGTTGGGACACACTCCTCTACGTTGGCGTATCCTGTTCTGATTTTGATGCGGTTCTTATTCTTAGTCTTGGCCATTATTTGTTTGTTCTTACTCCAAGTATAAGACGAAATCAGGAGAATAGGATCCTGGAGTATTTCGAGAAACACCCAAATTNTGTACTTTGGCTTCATTCGCGACTTGCTCGAGTCTTCTGGATTCGAGAACGAGGTCAGGATGACAACAGACTCGCATGATATGAAAAAAATGGAGACTAATCAGTCAGTGTAAAGAACCCGTGAAGCCTGGTTGAAGATTAAACCAGAACACCTTACAAACCTGCCTAAAGTCCCAGTATAACAAATAACGTATCACGAGGCAAACGGGAAGGACACGAAGAAAAACGACGACCACAACCAACACATGGCATACATCGATCATGTATATGCCATGCAGCTAGCTGTATGGCGAACGTCGGCATGCTGTGTTTCTGTATCCTTCCCCTGACGGCGGCACATGGAACCTACACGATAAGACTGCTGTCATCTTCAACCCCATTCTTGACACTAGAGGGCGTTCCAAATAACACCCTCTAGTATCGATCAGCCACCGCCATGTTGAAAAGAAGTGCAGCGCAATAATATGTGTAAGGATTCCTTACCATTGTGAAGCGGTCCCTAATGGTAACTCCATTAGGAGGAGTGATGCGGTCAAACATGGCGGTGACTGATCGATGACAGTGTCTATTTGTGTAACGTAGTGGAGAAAATGGGCACTGTTGTACAGTTTGCTTCAACCCATATTATAGCCCAATCTCGCTTGCCAGAGGTATGGCGCTCCATAAATCTGACGGTCGCTTCTACCTCTGGCACCAGCTGCCGCCATTTTGTAGCACTACTTTTGGAGTGACGTTCAAATCTTCCAGTTGTTTTGGCCGTAAAGTCACATTAGGATAGTAATCCTTCAGACACGCTGCTACTATTCGAACCATTGCGCCAAAAAAGATGGAAAAACGACATTAACATTGACCAACAGCACTCTGGTTTGACCATGTGTCTTGACAGGACGGACCCACGTGGCTGTATTGACAAACAGCAATCAACATTCTGGGCTCTGATTGGCTGAATCCGGCCCGGCGATGGGAAAAGCTAGTGCTTCGGCGATATCCAACCGCGAAATAGTTCCATCTCTAAGTCTTTATTGCGGCAAAATTTGGCTATTGTTTTCCAAGAAAGGCAACTTATAAGCAACCACAAATCAAATAAGACTTATTGATGAACATAATTTAATACTAAAAATGAAATTAAAGGAAATTGCAGGATTTTTGCAAAAATTAATGCTACCCGGTTCTAGAGGTATCAGTGGAGCGACCGAAAAAGCGAACTGTCGAGCGGAACGATACCTCTAGCGAGCTAGATTGATTATAGCCAAAGCCTTCAGTCTGGGCAAGTTGGTACCTTTGGCAAAGGTACCAACTTGCCTAGACAGGTAATTTCGAAGCCTCAGGTGACACAAGTCCAAAAAATGGCCGCCATCCTTTTCATCAGTTCAGAAGTTCGACGTGCTGTAATTTCATGACTAACCCTTCGGCAGGTATACCCTCTACTGATTCTTTACTGACCGGTGTGAGCACCGCTATTCGTCCCCTCTTGCTGATGGCTACCCCTGGACATCGGCAGGGATAACCGCGATACTGACAGACACTTTTCTTGACGATTGTCTTCTCTGTCACTCGCAGTCTTTTATCCTTTGGCTGAAAAGTGTCGTAGAAATGGAAAAACTGTGGTGGATTACATGTACTCACGATTCATTGATCATACGCCCAGTCCATCCTCTAAAGCGTGGCACACGTCTGAGATTATTTGTGCGATTTTTTAGGAGACTGTCCTTCCGACTGCGAGAGCGACTGGAGATTTGCAGGATTTGTCGCCTACTCTGCGCCAGATCGATGCACCAAGCGACCACACTGTTAGAAATTATTAAATTTACAGTAGTAATTCTGCAGTAATTTTACAGAAATTCCCTGCAGCAGAGTCCCCAGCACTTTCTGTAAATTTACATAATTTTTTTATGGTATGATTCATGTTTTCCTGTATTGGTTGGACTTCATTGGACATCCCATAATGATGCCTTCTGAGGGCAGTATGAAAATATAATTTGGTCAGCCTCCAGTCAAATCTCTGTTGACATTTATTTAAGTTTGTAATTTTACAGATCAGGTCTGTAATTTTACAGAACCGTCCTGGGGACTCTGCTGCACAGATTTTCTGTAAAATCTTCTGTTATTTCTAACAGTGCAGTCACTGTGGTCGCCCGATTAATCGTATCTCGTCTCATATCTGATCGCTTGAGTGGTCGGTTACATTGTTTGCTGGAGATTGTTGCACTGGGCGATCTGAATGACTGGTTTCAGTGGCCAACGGAGACCAAAGAATTTCGATTGCATCAAGAGACGAAATATTCAACATGTTTAATTTTCGATCGCAAAGGCCGACTTACTTTGCAACTCGTCGACAGATAAAAAAAGATTAAAAACTTTCGTCCGAAAACGATTCCGATGCGACGCCACAATCGTCGGCGACTTCTGTAGCTTCGGAAGTGGTCTGTCGTTTGCGGTTGGTTCACTGAAATGGTCGCAAGTGTGGTCAGCGAGCGACCTCGCACGCGATGGTTGCCTGCCACGTCGTGGTCGCCAGTCTCGTCAGGTGGTCGCATGATTTTGGTCTCAGATGTCCGCCTCGCATTAAGGGGACCGCACACGAGCGACAAAATCTGGGCGACCGCCTACGAGACTGGTGGCGCGACTAGACATCAGCCAATCAGAAGCGCCAAATCTTGTCGCTTTGGCGGTCGGAAGCCAAGTCGGCCGACAAATCGGTCGAAATTGTCGCTCGTGTGCGGTGCCCTTCACCCGACGCGATCGGCCAATGTATTTTTCATGAGTTGCGTCGGGCGTCGGTCTGTAATCGGAGGCTATAGCGTGGCAAGGGCTGAAAAGCACTGCTTACAGTAACTATTGCTGCATTTCAATACATTACTCACCTTGAGGACAAATTCAAACTTGTAGACGACAGGTAGAAATCTTCCAGACTTCGTATGGTACAAAAAAACGCCTTGGTTCCCTTTGATGTGAATACTACCCAGGTAAGATTGCGGCCCGCAGGTTGCAGGACACTTGAAACCAACCATCGGAAGTTGTTGTAACTCACCAGACCTCAGCTCGTACCATGAAACCATGTACTCAGTAGTTCTACATTTGATCATTGGGTGCAGGAAAACAAAATCATTTGCTGACTCACCCAAGACGGGTCCCAAGAACTTACACTTTCTAACTGCTTCAGTGTTTGAAACCGATTCCATCACTCTCTTGATTCCCTCTATCTTAATTCTCAGAATGTCCATTCGTCCGGTAGCGCCGGTCCTTCCACGTCTTGATCGTGACGTCAGCCACAAATACTGTGCAGCTTTGCTTCTTGTTTGAATAAATCCGGAGGCCGTATTTTCATCACCACTGATTGGTAAGTTACGTGGAGATACATTTAATGATTGAAAACTGGCCATGGCTCGGTTTCTGCTCTTGTAGTACTTTTTTAAAACGTACGTTTTGTGCCCCAGCTAAAAAAGTAAAGATCACTGGTGAAAATAGAAAAGTATCGGGTGTCCCAAAAAAACCGTCAATGTCGATAAGTATTAAAGGGGTTGTTCGTTTTAGTCAATTGAGGAATCTGAGTTGTGATCCTGTAGAAAATGGAGAAAGCAATGAAACTGAAAATTGGAGCGATTATAGTGTACAGCACAATGCATACATGTAGCTTTTCCCGTTTTTCCAAGGATCACAACTAAGATTCCTCAAGTGACGAAACCGAACAGCCCCTTTCTTCGACGAAAAGCAGTCTACTCCCGCTCGTTTTTGTTAACGTACTCTGACAGAAATAAAATGCCTCCCCCGTAATCTCCGAAGATTCTCCTTTCGCGTGAAATCCTGTCCAATGTAGATGAAATCATTTCCTACGAAACAAAATGGTTTCTTCCTTACTAAACTTAATATAGTACAGGCTCTAAACATGGAGCAGATCACGGCACAGTGTAGCGTGCGTTTCGTGAACAGAGAATGATGAGAAACCAATCTGAGCATTACGTGGTCACCGACTCTTGCGGGAACTGAAACGTAAATCTGTTGACCAATGGTAACTCCTTGAAGAGTAAAAAATGTCCAGAGAAGGACCACTATTTGCGGAAATGTCATCATTGTTGTCAACCTGTACAGAACTGTAAGATTTATTTCCCAAATGGTCAAATGGCAGGTAGGCCTAATCATAAGATTTTTGCTCAAAACAATGGGTTTGAAATCATGAGGAGGATGACATGATCGAACTCTCACTCTGAAATCAAACAAAAGCCAAAAAGTAAAGCAATCGTTTCAGACCGGGAGGGACGTATGATCATCAGAAGGGATTAAGTGGGGATATGTAAAACCATAGTCGAGAAACAGACTGTACATGTAGTTTTTCCTTCAACTTGAAAAAGGCAGTATCGTGACCAGGGGACATGGTAATAGCTCCCTCTTGCACTACAAGTGCGCTATGTGGTAGAGTATTCCTATTACTTATAAACACCACCCTCCCACTGGTCACTTCCGCCTTTACCATCAGATGGCAGTTCTCAACTTGCTGTATAACATTGACACTGATAGAGTCGCTGGAGAAAGCAATGATTCCTGGCTGTGTCTCCTATTCGATTTCTCGTCACTCCCTGCTCCTCGATAGTTTTCGCCGTCATTGATTGTTCCAAGAGGCTTGTCCATTCGAATCCTCCTCGGATGTTTTCATTTCGAGTCAATGGCAACGTCTTCCACAGGTTTCACTGATATTAAAAACCTAGAAGTTATCGATTCCTGCAGCGATGAGATCGGTGCGTAAAAAATGCATATGGTTGAGTTGCTTTGTCTCGTACGTGTACAGAATGGTGAAATTTCATCCGTTCTCCATAACTTTTTCGCAAATCCTTTGTCAACCTGATAGTGAACAATAGGTTGTCCGCAAATGGACAATACATGTAGCTTACGCACTCCTGTAAGTTACGAGAGCTTCATGAATAAGGTCCCCATTTGCACACCTCTCAGTAGGCCTACTAGTGTCCAAAGGTGGCGGGCTGCCTGCCACTGGATGTCTGAGTTCGCAGTTAAATCTGGACAGTCTGGTCACTGACTTGTACTGAGGGGTGCGTAAAGCAATATGGCGCACACGAGCGACGAAAATGGGGGCGACTACCGATGCG
>NMRB01001193.1:4966-19575 GCA_002633025.1 Notospermus geniculatus
ATGTAGGCCTGAACAGATATCAAAAAAAATTTCTGAGCATGAGATATCACTGTGAAGAAGGCAAGTATTAGTTCTTAAAAAAGAAGAGTAGGCCAATATTTATTTTCTTAACTGAAATGATAGTTTGATAGGCCGAGCTGTTGAAAAAACAATGTCTTTGACTTCACTCAACGGCGCGAAAATGATATCCGGCATCTTCTGTCACTGTACAAGGTCACTGTACCAGTTTGTTAAACTGTGCTCATCATGACAAGTGGAGGCCTGCAGAGCATCAGTCATCGCATCGGTGTGTCCTGATTGCAACAAAAACAGAACAAAAGCAGATTCTGAAAATTCACCTTCACTAAAGATATATCTGATGCTGAAATTACGATCTGACACACTGAAAACAATGTAAGAATTCGCGGGCGAAAAACACTAGCCCACCATTCTCTCAGCTGACACGTGACCCTGATTGACAGGTGCTTGTTGCCAATGGAGATTCATATCATTAGCGTGGTCGGGGATGTTGTGATGAGACGATGACCGAAGACAGGTGTGGAGGATCTCACGGCTCACACGGAAGTGTTGCAGTTAGTTTACCGGCAAGGATTTTATTGCACAAAAACAACAATCATGACAATGACAGCTGACATGCATGACATGGCTGATGTTTTATCGATTGCGCTTGGCAAAACAATGATGTGACTGGGCCTAGACCTCCGTAGTAATCAAGCAGGATAATAAAGGCGCTAATTACCCTTCACGCGAAGTGATTTTAAATAGCTTCTCACAGTTTCCATGGCTTGTTTGAGTAGTGTGATGTGTTGTGTTTGGAGTGTGATTGTGTAGCATGTCGATGTTTATTTGAGGCTGTCGCAGATTTTAACAGGTTGTCGCGGATTTCAACAGCTTGTCGCGTTTTGCGTTCGGCAGTCGGCAGCGTGTCGCAGCGACATGCTGATTTGGCCTGGCGAGAACCCTGGTATGTGGAAAGTTTTAAAGCAATAGGTCAAACCATTACAAAAAGAACCAATTTTATTATTTCAGGCGAACATTGACCTCTGTGAACTTGCAAAGTAAATGTTAGGCCCATATATACACCCAACAAAGACCAAAAAGATTCGTCAAGAAATAAAGGTGCTAGAGCGCTGACAAACCAAAAGTTTACGGACGTACCACCGTATGGACTAATGCACGACAGACCACCACTCAATGACCCCAACTCACAGCATAAGCCCTCCTGGGCCTTGTGGCCTAAAAATCAAATTCAACCAGCCAGGGTCTCCAAACTCTCCCACAAATATTCCAAAACCGACGAAATGTCCTCCTTGGTGCCCAAACGCAAAAGAATTACAGAGAAATGATGAAGCAGAAGCAGAAGACATTCATGCTCCTTTTATGCACCAGTCTCTGGTGCTTTTATGCACCAATCTCTGGTGCATAAATGGAGCATCTCAACCATTAAAAGGAATTACATACTGATCATTTATCACCTGGAATTTTTAGCAGCTGCAGTGTGCCATATGAACCGAAACTGATAAGTTACCTTCAGTTAAAGCTGAAACTCCAAATCTTTCAGAAGTCTCCTGAATCGCTTGTAGGTCCTTTTCAGAATCGCATATTCTGACAAATCTAGTGTTCATTAGTTCAAGCCAACTGAACTTCAGCATAATCAAAAATAGATCTAAGGGCGGACTTCCACCTGGAAGTTTTCTGTCGCAATTTTCCTTTTGTAAACTTATAGAAACTTGTCAGACACTCTGTTGCGTGATCAATTTCTGTAGCGTGGAAGAGGCCTTTAAAGATTATGTCAGCCAGTTATTTTTGTGTCCGACAGTTATTGCTTGGAATAGCACATGTTCTATTCCTCGCCAGAAATGTCTGCAATCTTTTCGAACAATACGCGGCAGTCCTCAAAATAGACACACGAGCAAATTTTGGACCACCTGCAACAGAGTGCCTGACAATTTTCCATAGGTTTCCATAAGGAAAATTGCGACAGAAAACTTTCAGGTGGAAGGCCGCCTTTATAGAAAATTGTCAGACACTCTGTTGCATGATCAATTTCTGTAGCGTGGAAGAGGCCTTTAAAGATTATGTCAGCCAGTTATTTTTGTGTCCGACAGTTATTGCTTGGAATAGCACATGTTCTATTCCTCGCCAGAAATGTCTGCAATCGTTTCGAACAATACGCGGCAGTCCTCAACAATAGACACACGAGCAAATTTTGGACCACCTGCAACAGAGTGTCTGACAATTTTCCATAGGTTTCCATAAGAAAAATTGCGACAGAAAACTTTCAGGTGGAAGGTCGCCTTTAATCTTTCCACTTCTTCAAAACAATCGATAACAAAAGGCACCAACCTTCAATCAGTGACCCCATCACAAAAACTATGACAACTGAAGAAACCGAGTCTGATACTTGAGCTTCCTGTAGACTTACATCTTTCCCATATCTGTAAATTCAGTAACTTTTTTATTTCTCCTCATCAATTTCTTCACAAGTTCTTTGGCAAATGGTTTGGCTGAAAAAAATTTAAATCATAAAAGGAACCATGAGTAGAAGAAAGTGTGAGTTCTTCTCGTGTGAGTGGCTCTTCTACAGTAAAGGCATTTGTCCAAGTAAGGCAATTTAGGAATGCTCAACAAACCCCACTTTTTCAGAAATCTAATTACGAACATGACCAATAGATGGTGCTTACCGTTATCTTCTGACAGTGATTCAATCTTCAACAACTTCTCTGTCAAGACTTTGGCAGCTTTTTTGAACACTTCCTTAGAAGAGAATTTGCCCTCTTTATAATACGGTGTCAGGTATCGCACTATCTGATCTGCAGCGTATTTCCTATCACAGCTTTCCGAGTCCGAGAGTAAAGATTGGTGAGATCTGGATGACTTTTTCCGCGAAGATCCCGAGCTGCTCGTCCGAGGTCGCTTGGATGGTGGGTTGTTGTTGTCCTGGAAGGATTCACACTTCAATTCAGAAAATACGAAGCAATCAGGTTTTCGTCATTCTTAACCATATTAATATACCCCTTAGCTTACTGCAGTTACTGTTCTGCTTCTCCATACAATAGCAATGAATAAGGACTATATAACGTTTGTGAAGGAGGACAAATAATTCACCTATGATATAGGGCTAGTCCAACACAACCGAGAGGCGGACCAAGGAAGTGAGGAAATGGAACATTCAATTTCGACTGCAAACTTTTGGCTGCGAACAGTGTAAAGGTCAATGTTTGTTATTAACCGCAGTCATCTGATTCACTACAGCATAACATGTAACTGCAATTATGTCACTTAACCACAAACCGAATTCCATTGGTCCACCTCTAGGATGTGTCGGACTCTATCAAAAGAAGTGTTAAATGGCTGGGGTACAATGTAGTCCAGCTGGACCAGGCAGAATTGGGTGAGCCCCATGACTAGTAACTAAGCTACATGTACTCACCTCTTCAAATCGGACCTTCCTATTGCCATCCTCCTGTTTCTGATTGCCGTTACTGCGATCATTAGCACTGTAACAGGAGACGAGAGGTCAGCACATAAAGGAACAGTAAGAAACAAATACAGTCCCCCCTCGCTATTACGAACCCTTTGGGGCCCAAGGGTTAAGTTCATACTAACGCGGAGTTCGTAATAGCGAGGATTTACATACATTTATTTTATGAAATTATGGGAGCCAGACATTGGGTTCGTAATATCCAGGAGTTTGTAAAATTGAGGTTCGAGGGTGCACTGGGTCTAGTAGTACCCACCATGCAAGGACTCAGTTCGAGGGTGCACTGGGTCTAGTAGTACCCACCATGCAAGGACTCAGTTCGAGGGTGCACTGGGTCTAGTAGTACCCACCATGCAAGGACTCAGTTCGAGGGTGCACTGGGTCTAGTAGTACCCACCATGCAAGGACTCAGTGAGTGCCAAGTGTACCATTTAGTACAAACTGTACCAAGCATGTCATAGTAACAAAACATAACATGACACAAATGACTTACTCATCACCGTCATCTGATTCTCCGGGCATCTTCTCGAAGAAGTAGTTTATCTTCGGGATAATCCGTTGCATTTCATCTTTGTAGATCTCCTTTTTAACTTCCTTCACGATTGTCTCTCGAATACTCGACGTAATACCCACAATGCTCTCCTTCATCGGCGGTTTCTGCGGAAACATCACCTGCTCACGATTCATATTCACAAAATTATGACCAGTGTTGACTAAACTATATCTTGTACTGACTAGGTTGTCGCTGTCCCTGTGAAGAAAATTGTACCGCGGACTTTTTGTGACTTTTTTATTCAGCACCATTGCATCCGACCCTGGTAAATATCCGGCACTTCCGGGCGGTATAAGTTCGTCCTTGACTGGAGTACTTGCATCTGACAGGGTAGGAGATTGCGGTCTGTCATTCGAGTCCCCACCACCCCCCATGTCCCGACTACTGGGCGTCATGACACCCGTACTCGAGTTCACAATACTCTCACGACTCACTGATCCAGCCGCACTCTGCGGGCTACTGACATCAGAACTGCGACTTGTCATGCTTGTACTTCCACCGGGCAGGTTTTTATCCATGTATCTCGCATTCTCATGACCCAATTCCTTTGCAAGGTCCGCTGCTGACGTTAAAACACTCCCGCTACGTTCTCTCGGGGCCATCATCTCTTGTATTTCCTTATTTTCTGTCAATTTTTTTATCTCGCCCACTTTTTTCATAACACCAGCACGGTAGATATTAAGCAGTTTGTTCACTTTGAAAATGTCGTATTCAATATCTATAGCACAACACCGTGGTTCATAATCAGCACAGGCGAGTTTTGACGGTTGGTCCTCATAGTATGTGACGTAATTCATCTTCAGCGCATCTTCAAGTAACTTCAGGCAGTATTCACGGCCCTGAAATTGCGAAAAAATCTTTTTACTTCCCTGAACCAGAAACGAATTGAAAGAGCATACAAACAGAGGCATCATTTTCCAACCATCGAACCATCTTCTCAACGGACAACAAATTCCTGTGAAAGGTGAATTGAAAAAGCTCTATTCCTCCAAAGTATTACTATAACCACAGACAAACTCTTAAGGCGTAAAATGTACAAAATCTCGGAGAAAATACGGTCTAAAATATAACCGCAGTACAGAAGATCATACCGTCGGTAATAGAACTGAAACCAGTCAAACGCATTATTCAGGCCTTGAAATTTGAGGCGTGGGAGGGTGATTGCTCTCCTCATGAACATCACTCTCCCACTCCTCAAATTTCAAGGCCTGATTATCACCTTAACAGTTAGATTAGGTATCTTTTGACTGGCAGCATCCCGTAGGGGGCAGTCCTCATCAGGCATTATGAAATCTGTCATCTTCTTCTGTGAAGATTCACCCTGGAATAAATGATGGATGGTGAAATTTATGATAAACTAACATGATAACATGAACTGATGATTACAGAATCAAGACCCTTTTTATATGCAAGGGACAAGGGGCCAAAAGAAGTGAGGAACATTTCCGGCATTAACATACTGTAAAGCAAGATAATTTCGCGGCTGGAAATTTTCGCGAATCAAGAATTATAGACATATACGCGGCAGGATACTTTCGCGAGTCTCTGCCATTTTTCAGTTTTTTTTCTTCACGGACCATATTTATCACTTGCGTGTATTTATATTCGCGACAGGAAATTTTTGCGACTCATACACTCTCGCGAATTTCGCAAAAATTTCCTGCATGCGAAATTTTCCTGCTTTACAGTAGTCTGTCTATTTCAACATTCCCTGTTTTTGGTAGTAAAAGTAAAGTCGTCGCCAAATTTCAGGCCTTTCCTTTTGAGGCGTGCTAAAATGTGCATGTGCCTCGCAAACAATACAATTTCTATTGTTTGCGAGGCACATGCACATTTTAGCACGCCTCAAAAGGAAAGGCCTGAAATTTCGCAATTTGTGCTCTACATTGGATACCTATTTTTGGTAGGGGAGATCAATCAATTTCACCCAGTATACCACAAGCAAACAAGGACATTTTAAGCTCACAGGGTAGTCTTCCGTTTCACTTACCCCACGACGTTTCTTGAATTCATCTCCTATCATTTTCTCCCTTGCTTTCTTTTCCCTCTCAGTTGCATCTTGCTCTTGGTAATAACCACCTTCTTCCTCGTCGGTATCACTGAATTCCCTGCAACAAGACAATAAATTCACACGATATCGGAGGCTGGGGAGGTGATTCCTACACAGTCAGCATGAGAAATTCAGACAACATCACATGTCGTAAGCAGAGTAGACCGAACCTTTACCAGTTTCAATCGATTACAAGAACTATTCATACTCACTCTTTAGCACCTTTGCGTCCTCCACCATACAGGTCAGGATCTGGTTCATCTGATTCCACCACTATCTTTGTTGTACTCTTTCCCTTTGCCGCCGACCTCCCATAGGCACCACGTTTCAAGTCCTCCAGATCTTTTTCCACGCTCACAGGATTATCACAATAATCACACATCTTATTACACTTGGGTAATTTGTCACCAAAATATGTTGCGATTGCTCCATGCCGGCATCTGAAAAGAATTCACTGTTGTAAAATACCATGCCCTACATTTGGAAGGAATACTACCATTCAAAGGGCCGCATTCACGGGTCGCACTTTAGCCTAAAGTATAGCTAAAGTTAGACTTTCTCTATGCTTGAAGCATTGAGAAAAGTCGGACTTTAATGAAAGTGTGACCCGTGCATACGGCCCTAAAGGTTTCCTTTTTACTGAGTGTAACCTAACTCATCTGTCCCCAGAGTCCAGCAGACGACATCTTCTGTCAAAGTTTTCTCACATCCAATGGTACTGATAGAAAAATATTTGAAGAAAGGTTGTTCCTATCAACCATCTGAAGAATGTTTCTTCAAATTTTTTCCAATTCATTTCCAAGGGTTTGCAAAAAAATTCATCAGAAGACAGTCTGCTCAAAGCTGGGAGCAGATGAGTTAAGTGGGAAAGAAATTCAAACTTACTGAGGTTCCTCTGCAAAGTTGACAATCGCCTCGAAACCTTTTTGTGCAGCTTTGTTTCGAACATCATTCCCGCCTTTCTGAGCCTGAAAGAAACATTTTTCAGTTTTACCAATACTTGACTAGACTTGGTGGGAGTGGCGTTTATCATCCTCAGATTTTTATTAAAGTTCATATCTATTCATGTTTTAAAGCAGTCCACACTTACATGAGGTTTTAGCGACTCCTGTTTGAGAAGAAATGCCACAGTGTTCCTTTCATCGGTTGAATAATAAAGACGACAACGAGCTGGCAAGCCATCCCGACCGGCACGGCCTGATTCTTGGTAATATCCCGCCATTGACTTTGGTGTAGTCCAGTGAGCCACAAACCTGAAGAAAATGAAATGGTCCATGGACCATGTGCTCACCCTTTTGGACATACATGTAACAGTGTAATGACAGAGGGAGCAACATGTCAGTTATGAGCAATCTGGGTCAAGTTATTCCCAAGTTGCAGGACTGCAATGATTGTTGGGTTTAACTTATGCCACCAAAATTACGTCAAATCAAAAACCCGGGTGATATGTCGTTTATCCTCATCAGATGTACCTACGATAAAAATTTGGTGATGATCCGATCAACGGTTAAGGCGAAACTGTACTTTAAAGGTTTTCGGTTTATCCCACCTGGTGGCCAAGCCAGGAATCAGATCGGACCGAAACTTGGTGTCTGAGGTCATCTGACCTAGGGGCACATATGTGTGAAGTTTGAAGTCAATAGCTCCAGTGGTTCACCATCATTTTCCAAACAGGTTGTATGTACTGTAGTTCATTGAATAGTCACTAGATGGCTCCATTTGAAATGGACAAAAAGTGCAATAACTAACTTATTATTCGATGGATCATCACCAAATTTGTATCATNGCGTGGCAGTGGCAGTTAGAGCTACACATGGAACATTCAAAGTCTGTTTGAGAGCACCAAGTTTGAGATAGTCTGGACGGAAATCATGACCCCATTGCGATACGCAGTGGGCTTCATCCACGACGAAGTAACGCAGTAATTTCCTATTTGACAAGATGTTTAAAATCGCTTGGAATGTTGATGTAGCTGCTTGTTCAGGTGTGATGTAGACAAGTTTCAGCTTCGGCGCCTCACTTTTCAGATCATCTGTGACACGTTTCCGATTTTGCATGGACATTTTCGAATTGATCGTATCTGCTGGGATCCCCAGATTGTGCAAATGTTCCAGTTGATCATGAATGAGAGCGATAAGAGGAGATATCACGATGGAAACACCATGGGATATGACAGCAGGAAGCTGGAAACAGAGTGACTTGCCACCACCTGTTGGCATGGAAATAAATGCATCAAAACTACCTGAAACAAGATGGACGATCATGAGTTCAATCAAATAAACATAGAAACGGCAGGCATAGACCTAGGCTAGGCCTAGCAATCCAATTATCACCATCGACATTGTGTCATCGTTGACATTTGACAAGGGAAGCGTCAAAATCAAATTGAAGTCAAACAACATGCATGCATGCAAAAAAAGAAAATCAACATTATTGATAGGCCTAATGATCATGATAGGCCTAGCTAGCCTGATAGACAAGTTGCGAAATTAGCGGCCGCCATGTTTTTTATGGACTTTTTGACATTGCTTGGGTTTTTCAATGGGATTTTGCACTGTCAGAGGCGTTCAAAAAAAGAAAGGTCATACAGTAAGCCACTAGAATTAGGCCTACATAAAGATATTTTAGCAAGCAAGCAGCTAATAAAATACATTCGAATTAGGCCTATATTTGAAAAAGTTCGAAAATTCGGCCAATTCCACCCAAAAAATGGCGGTCGCTATTTTCGCAACCTGTCTAGGCCCTAATTATTGATTTTTTAGGCCTATCATGTTTACGGTAGCTATAGGCTAATTACTGATGAATTCCTTACTCATGGTGGGAGGATTATGTGAGCCTAAGGCATAGCCTATGTAAAAGGCTAATGGCAGTAATGCAGGCTGGCAGGGGGATGGGATGATGGGCGTGCATCGCATTGCTGTGTACAGTATGCACATGATGTACTTGATGTACAGTCGAAGTACAGGAAGAACTGGCGAATCGTACCCTTTGCAACCATCTCAACTGCTTTCTCTTGCAGCAAAGAACGGAAGCATTTATGGCCAAAAACCCTCTCAAGGGCATCCTGGATTCGTATTTTAAGGTCCTCAGCCATTTTTTAGTTAGTTCAAAGTCAATTTATGATGCTTTTGGGCGTTGAAAATTGGCATCTTCGCAACTTTCCTGGAAGAGATACAACCGGAAGTTGATTCTGACGCGAATAATTCTCGAATTTTCATTGGTCGAAAACGAAAATCAATTAGATTAATTCTCTTGGACGAAGTTGGTGGGCAGTTGATCCCACTCATTAAAATAAGAATAGCGTCCCTCCCTGGCAGCTTTTTCGCGCGGAAAATGCGACGTCGGACACGTGCTTGAGAGTTTCATGACCGTTTTGAATTTCTTTTGGACCCTGATGAGAATATACAAGAAAAATGTTGCGTTATTTGCAGTGGTACTTGTGCTTGTTGGAATCACTTGGTTTGCAGTTGTTACAGGACCTGGTTTGTATCCAGCTAAATTAGTTTTTGTTTTCAATCTTAGTCTAACATTTCTCACTTTTGCCTTTTATTTTCCAGTTTCCTGAATACATTGTATAGTTCTTTGATTGTTGTATTCTGTGTTGCTGTATCTTCAAGAACTTGCATGGCTACGTGTTAATGAAACTAGGTCATTGAAGTTACTTTCTGACGGACTGCTGAAGTGATATCATATGGCATAGACTTATGATAGACAGCAGCAGCAGCTACTGCCAAACTCATAAGACAGAATAGAATAGTGGTATCATTGTATAGTGTACCGTATACTTGGGATGATGTGCACATATGGGGCAGGTAGCTTGCCACGTCTAGTATGCTGGTATGGTGTGAATTTATAGTGCCCACTTTGCCTGATTAATTGCGAGATCATACATCATCATTCAGGGAGATAGAAAAGACCATGGCATCGATGTGTGTCATTCAGTCTGTTGTGTAACCTGATCCTGAACTAGCTACAGAAGCAGTGTGGCCCAATTGATCATTTGCCAGTCCAGCATAAAAGAACATGAAAATCATCTGTATTCTCTGTAGTTACCGGTACCGGTACTGAATACCTGTAACAAAAGGCTACAGGGTGGTCCGACGAAAAATATCCCCAGAACAATTGTCATAAGACGATGAGCAGGGCTTAAGATAAGAGGAGTATTGGCTTAAAATACCGGTAGGCCCTACTCCTTGAAATCTCGAAATACTCCTCCGGTACTTTACTAATCAGGAATACCCATTTGAAGATCGAGTGAACAGTGGGCTCTTTCAATGCTGAATAGAAGAGTACCAGTATGATACTCTTTGCCCTCCAAAATTATCTCATTTAAAGCCCTCAATGTGGGACATTTTTTTTACTTTTCCTGTAGAGGCATTTATTAGGCCTAGTACTGTCTGGATATTTACTGGAACTTGGTGAAACTTCTTTAGATTCTATCGGAGTCAATCTTGTGAATGTGGCTCGGCAGCAGCATTAGGCTATAAAATATACTCTCTTTTACACATTAAGAGGTCAGTCCTGGAAGACTACCGACAGTGTACATGAATTATGATTGACAGGTCATGTGGATAAATTCCGATCTCCTATAGTTGGCTATGACTGTGGTGGGAGTGCTCTTAAAACTTTTGGAGGTGTGCAGAAATGCGATTCCCCTCACAAATCCAAAGCCAACAGACCATACACTGTTACGAGGTGGTGTTGATCTTTTCTGAAAGCCAAATGCATGTCATTTTCAGGTTCGTTTCCCTAATACCGGACAAGCATTTCATGTTATGATCGTTCCCCCTGTGAACCAGGAAACTGAACCTGAAAATGACACTAAGATCTACACTTCACAAAATAGTGTAGGCCTATGTCGTGTTGGCTTTTTGGGTCTGTGGGGTAATGACGCATTTCTACACACCACAGAAAGTTCCTACCGCAATCATGGCCAATAGGAGATCGGAATTTATCCACATGACCTGTCAATCATAATTCATGTACACCGTGGGTAGTTTTCAGGACTGACCTCTTAATGTGTAAAAGAGAGTACATTTTTGTATATACAACATGTACGGCATTCCTATAAAAAGTGAATTTAAATATCTAAATATGCATGACTCACTTTCCAACAATGAATTATCAAATTATGATTGTGAAGCATGACACAGTATTCGGCCATGTCAGATGTTCTGGGACTGACAACCACAATAACCTAGTTCTTCTCAATTCTAATAATATCTCTCTTGTGTATGCCATACAAAAGTTATATGCACATGGTTGTCAATGCTTGTCTCTGCAATGCTCAAAGCATGAACTTCACCTAGTCATGCTATAATGCCGTGCGTGCATGTAGGCCTGGGACTATGCACGCCTATCACTGGATCTCCAGATGCACGTGTACTTCACCAAGTTCAAGGTCATATTATTGATAAAACCATGTGGGAACCCATCCAGCTTGCACATAAACACAATGGCATGCTGAATAAAGTAATGAACACAATAGTTACCAGTAGTTGTATAATGCTGGGTTTGGGAATAGGAGCAGTCAGCCGCGCATATTGATAACAGATGGCAGCACAGTCTTAGCGGACCAAATGTACAGGAAATCTATTATGATCGCTGCTCGATCGATAATGACTGGGTCCGCTAGATGCATTGAATTGGGCCCTAGTGACACCTAGTGGTCAACTCGCTGACAGCTCCTATTGGGGCTCATTCTTTGCACTTTTGATGCTGCATTAAGAATAAAGTGCATTGCCCAAGGACACACCACAAAAATATTGTCACTGGAGTTAGAAGCTAATTACCAATGTCTGACATATCTGAGTTATTAATACAATGTATTGTTTGAGGTCTACATTACAAATTGGTCACGTTCATCCTGTAGAATCATCTTTCCATGAATTTGCCTACGGTACATATTGCCAGTTACGTACCGGTAGATGTTATCTCATTTGATGAACAATCCTTATGTAAGGTGTGGTGCACTTATCAATTATTAATTGTGTTGCATTTTTGATAGGACTCGCTCCAGTCATGCGCCAGTTGCCATCTAAATGACACGTGAACTACTGTAGAACAATCACATGAAAAACACATCATTTGGTGCATCCAAATTCTGAGTCTCTGGTCCAGAATTACCCAGACTACAAGTTTTCAGCTTCCTAGGACTTTCCATCTGGGAGATATTGACCCCCCAAAACCACCCAAACTGGAAATTTCCATTCGCGGGTTCGTGAGGGGGTGTAACTCCTGCACTTTAAACCCCTGTCAAACCAAAACGGGTTGGAATTAGGCCCTGAAACTTTGCAAGTGTGCATTATACGTGATAAGCAATTTTTAAGAATTTTTTCAGCAGAATCTGAGTCGGTCACCTGGGAAATTTTCTGAAAATTGACCCACTTGGCATGGAATGACCCAATTGCCATTTTACAGTCTTTTCATAACTTTTAATAGTAAATAATCAGATGGTCTCAAATTAAAACAGGATGTTTGGGAAACTTAGATAATTTCCTTTTCCAGTTCCTTTCAGCTGATTCCTGTTCACAATTCTTTGAATGGTGACATTTTATATTTCAGACTTAAGCCAGGAAGAATTGCTCGAAACCAAGCTGTCAGAATTACGAAATCGTCTTCAGTTTGCCAATGTCCTTAACCAAGAGAGAGAAAGTGATATCATGGCTTTGAGAAAACAATTCCATATCTTGAGAACACAACTCCAAGCAATGGTGAACAATAGCAGCGCAGGGTAAGAAAATACGTACAGCTTGAATTATTCATCTCAAATCTATAGGATTGTCTCTGTGTTCTCATGTACCGGTACCGGGTATGGCCGGCCCTGATTATGACGTAGAGCGATGCAAAGTACATGTAGTCCATGGCATTTTGATGAAATGTACATGGATATAGATAAAAGTTGAGGTGTTACAATCCACTGGTATTAAAATCTGAATCGTCTGGTACAAGAGATGAGAGAAGATGAAGGTCCAAACAATATCACTTTCGAAGTTTTTTTCTGAAATCTTACATAAAACCCTATTATTTAGGTACTCATTAGAAAGTGCTTACTCGGAGCTTTCCAGTGAATGTGGCCAGTTTCCGATGCCTTTCAAGTGTTCTCCTTATTTTGGTTTCAACAAATGGCCTTGACAATGAAAGGGTTTTAAGGGAGCACGGTATTGGATCTCAAAAGCGTTGACAGCCGGCAGTCAAAAGCGTTGACTGCCAACGTAGAAGGAGCCACCTAGTGGCAGTAAGACAAACTACAAAAATGCATTACAAAATGTACGTAGTAAATCGGGTCAATTCGCCGACAACATAGTTAGTCCCTGGGTTGGAGAGTGGCTTGGTGGCGCTGGCTGTCGAGAAAATGTGGCAATACGGGACTCCATTAAGTACTCCAAGGAATACATCAGTTTGCCTGTGCTCTGCTTTGTGTTTGTAGGTTTCAATAATTGCATTTCTTATTTCTCCTGTCCTGTTTGCAGATTATACCCAGGGGCGACCATACTGCCAGAAGATATCCGCCAACTCTTAGGCAATCTCTCCTACAGCAATCCCGACATCCAGCCACCAAGCATATTCCATTTATTGCCTCACATTGTCAGACATCCTGAGGGTCTCCAACCAGCGTTTAAATTATCGAAGGATCGGAGTGGAGGTAATGGAGGGTTTCCCGCTGCCACTCTTCACTCTAGTCATTGAAGAATGAAATGTGCCAAGTGACCATTGGAAAATAGTAAAATGATTGATTTTGACCACGATTTTCATGATAACTCAGGAGTGACTAATGGAAATTCCAGAAGTGAAGAAAACTTTCCACAGTCCAGGGGGAACCCTGGTAATGGATAGTCATTCGCTGATGTCTGGTTCAGAATGCTGTAGTCAAAAGTGTTTTGAACAACTCCCTTGTCGCTCACTGTTTTCGCGCAGGTTTGGGAAATAGTTGATTACATGCAGGTCAGTGTAGACTGCAAAGAAAACATGAAAGTTGCTGACATCTTCAGACGGCCGTAGTCAAAGGTGTTTTAAACCACAAGACTGCAAAGAAAACATGAAATTAAATGTACGAACAATGGCTGGCCACTGTCTTTAGAATGAATTGTTTTACAACCCATGTAGGTCCCAAGAAAAGACCAAAATTTGACCCCCTCACTTTCCTGAGAACATCAGACTCAGAGGTTCTTAGCTATTGCTCATATGGTGATTAGGTGGCAACCACTAAGAACCACTGATTACCTCAGGATGCCCCGAGCAGCTAAACAGAAGGAATTTGCCGGTGCTGCTGCTCTCTCTCATTACGTCATAACATCATTTCCGTTTGTTTTAAATTTCAGTTTCCATAGTTCTCGGTATCCCTACGATAAAGCGTGAGGGAGCAAGTTACCTTGACCAGACTCTGCGGTCTGTTTTGGATGGTTTAAATGAGGAGGAAAAGGAGTCTACCCTAATCATTGTTTTTGTTGCTGAGGTAAGAACTTCATTGTAGTGTCTCATGTAATAAAGGGGTTGTTCATTTTTGTCACTTGGGGCTCTCC
>NMRB01001193.1:19589-30183 GCA_002633025.1 Notospermus geniculatus
AAAAAATTGACAATTTAAGTCCTTTTAGATGCATTTTCCTCGCATCTGAGAGCAAAATACTTGAATTTTTACGTGATTAAATATTTCTTGCTAAAAAAAATCATTACTGTGCTACATGTAAAAATAGGGGGGCATACGCTCCCCCTGGATCCGGCCCTGCAACAGTCCATATCAACACAAGTTATTTCCAGATGACTGAGAGGTTAACACGTTGACTACCAGCTACGAGCATACTCGTAGTCACTGGTGTCCTCCCCATTGTCGGTCTACGAGTATACTCGTAGTAGGGCTAATGCATTTTCTATTAGTGATGATAAGCTGGCAATGACGAAGAGCCTTCCAATGATCATACTGGCAGTGGGGATTGACCAGATGTATGGGGACACGCTAGAGGGCGTACAGCTACGACTCGTAGTTGACAATAATAAATAACTTGAAATAGGCCTGGTAGTCATGGCAATGGCGGATAAAATGATATTTTAGCCATGGCAGTCAACGTGTTAAAACGATACATTCTATGTGGGCCTGTCTTCTCTTCCTGCTTGCCTAATCTGTGAATGTCTATCTCTTTCCTACGCCTACACCATGGAAGTATTAATATCGGTACTTCCATGGTGCTTGTGGGCGCTGTAGGCATACTATGTCCTATTATTGTTGTCAGAATGTTTTGTGGGTCATGACCCAAGATTGATCATGCACTTCACTCAAATTTGTTGTATGTATATCGGCTTGAAAGGCACTTAGGCCTAGAAAAATAAATTGTGTGTTTCTGGTCATCAGCGATTTCCAAAAATCGAGGGTCGGATGGTCGGGATTTTTTTTTTATTTTCCATTTTTGGTACAGATAATTTTATTGCAGCTACAGGGATTATACTAAAGGTTATCTAGAAGCCAGGAACAGCCTCAAAAGCTGATCTGGCATCCATGACTAAAGGCCTAGAGAGCAAAAGAGATTAATTTTGATAGATTTGATGCATTTTTGTGAGAGAAAAAAATTTTGTTTCCTGGCCAGTCAGAATTTTTGAGGGTCGGTCGGAAAATTACAAATGACCGGAAACACACAATTTTTTTTTCTAGGCCTTACGATTTCAATGGTTGATCAAAGTAAACTCAGTATGATAAAGAGAGAATCAGGGCAGAGAATTTTCCATGATCAATGTGTGTAAATAGTGCATATTTTAATTACAATTGTCATGGCTGTAAAGCCTGGCGTACATCGCACTTGCAACTGGAAGCAACTGATCTGATCAGTCGCTGGTGATGTACGCACTGCGCGCACATCGCAAATTCAGCAACTCAGTAAAACTAGGAGGATCCAATCAGTCGTCGTGTCCTGACAACAATTCAGATGGGATGATTTGTTGTTTGTGTTTGGGCAGCTGTGACTGTGTGCAGGGTATTGTTTACGTGGATCTCGGTCTGATTTGGGATAATCAAGTGAAATGTTGGATGCGAAATGAATGAAAGGATAATGAATCCCATAATGCATAGCAAAATGATAAATTGTCAGATAAAAAACTTGATTATTTGAGGAGACTTGCAGGGTTTCTGCCAGAAATATTTTTGAGGGTATGCAGTTCTTCAAAATCAGCAAAAAACCCCATGAAATTAAAGAAAATGGCCCTTTTCTCTTCCTTTGAGGGTACTCACAGCATACCCTGCGTACCCTCTGGCGGAAACACTGACTTGTTCCTGTAATGGCACAAGTTGTAAAAGAGTTTGAATTCAACTGAGTAATTGGTCCATTGATCTCACGCATGAAAATAAGCCAATACTACTGCGACTCTAACATTGTGACAGTTTCAAAGCACTTCATATTATTACCCTCATAGCCTTTAGCCAAGTGGGATTTGGGTCAGCCAAAAAATAAGTTCTCCAGTCAAAAATTCTGTGGATATGAACTCAAGGTGCCAGTCCCCCCCCCCAAAAAAATTTTTTGCCAAATTGGAGGGTTAGTAGGCCTTTGGCAATTTGGCATGGTGGGTAGCGCGACCCCTGCCCCCATGGGGGTTCAAGTGTTTTCTGACAAGGATTTTGTCCCTTTCATATGTGCGGTGGTCTAGGAAAACCCGTCGGAAGTCGCTGAATGATCAACAAGGGCTGTCAGATTGCCTGTGCATTGATCTGCTACTGTTTCGTAGTACACTTTAGCTATTGAAATTTGCGCGTTCACCAAGGCCATTAACACTTTCCTCAAACGCGACGTCCGCCGAGTTTTTCTAGACTGCCTCACATATTAGGGGAACAGTCTGATGTGCGACTATGAAAATTTGTAGCCAAATTAGGCATTCGGACTTTCAGAAGACAAGTTGTAAAATATTGTAGCCACTGGCAACATCATGGCTATTTTTCAATCCGTGGTATTCTAATATTCTTTAAATGTTGTGAAATGTGTTTGCATCAAATCCATGTACATGAACCTAAGTGCTGTTACCACCACATGAAGTACCATCAAAAATTCAACTTGCGTACAGAGTAATAGTTACTTAGCTCATGGGACCTGGTTCAGTGTATTGGCATCAGCTGCATTGATTTTCCAAAACTGAGGGGAATTGTACAATAGGGAAACAGGTGAAGCAAGTTATAATGGAACAAATACAGGCTCCAGATACTTGATGATGAACCGCTTCAGTCCGGAATCCTGGTGTAGTATATAGGACAGCAGGTTGTGAACCAGCATGCCATCTTATTACGGTATAATGATGATGGCCATGTTGGATATTATTTCATCAACCTGAGTTGAGCTGTTATCTGCAATACCTTGCCATGTAATGACTACACACAGTTATGGTGGACCGGACTTCGTGCCCCGAACTCTTGTTTGGGTATGCCCACACAATAGAAAGATGAACGTTGTCGTAGGGCCTAACCGGGCGCTTGCGAAACCTCCCTAATAAAGCAACAGACCCTCTACCACAGGATATTCAAGGACAAAAACACTCCCTCAAAATGTGTTCGCCACGGGTCAATATGCTAGTGGTTCCTAATTGATGCAGGCATTTGACCAATTAAATTTCCTGTCCTCTGTTCGAGGTCTCGCTTATCTATCATAACGTATCTAGGTCTATTGTCATACTTGTTTCTGGATGTATTCATTGTCAGCATCCTGCAGATAGTTTTTGGAAAAAATACATAATGGTTTTTGAAAAAAACCAAGTGCAAATTCTTCTATTCGCTAAATCATTAACATGTTTACACACATAAGATGTATTGGTCTGTAATGTGATTTTGTAGGTCACCAGACATAATAAGTTTGGGGTCTTTATTCCTTAGCTATGCTGCAAATGAATACTAAGACCAGTAGGGCCAACTGTTCGGTGCCGAAGAAAACTATGGATCATTTTCAGAGTGTTGTGAATTTTTAAAACTTGGTTATTTTTCTCAGAAAGTTGTTTTTGCAGGCTACTGATATCTATCAATCGCGGTGACTAGTCCATTGCCTAACCATAGTACGAAAAAATGTGTGGCTCAGCAATAATTTTCCAATGAAAAGTCTTAAAAAGGTCTTAAATTTTATTGACACAGAGCTGCAAGAACCCTGACATGTCGTCCTATCACTATCAGATTCAGCTGATCCGACGTGGTGGTTTGGTGTCTCATTTCCCTTTTGTGTATCAGACATGTCAGATGCCTGAACTTACTCATGAACTTATGACCTAGGCCTCACTAGTCCTATGCTTATGAACAAGCCTTGGCCAAGTTCGATTGGTGTATACTCTAGGGCAGAGTGCGGGTCCTGAGAAAATTGCATGTGATTAACTTGTGATCACTTGTTCCACCATGTGCGTATGTCGAGTACGAGTTCCAAAAGTAGGAGTTCCAAGCGAACGCTCAACTCTTGTGAAACATGGTGGACGCTGGTGTGAGGTACCGCGTCTAAGGCCTAAAAAAAAAAAAGGTGTGGTTCCGGTAACCCGACCGACCCTAATTTTTGCCCCCAAAATTCCCTACTCAACTTTTTTTATTGACCATTTTCGACCATAAACAAAACCCATGTGCTCTCTGTGCTATAAATAACCTACTGACGAACTCTTCCGACGATGTCCGAGAAGAACTGAAGGTGTTTCTTGTCAACCTCAGTGGTAGCATTCAGTTTGATATATATGGCCTCCACCAGAAAGTGGTATTTACACCTACATGCAATATAAAATGCTAAGGTCAGGAGTAAAAAAGCAGAGCAAAATAAAAAAAAATCCCTCCCGACCGACCCTTACTGAAGGAGACCTCGTTACCGGAACCACACCTTTTTTTTTTTAGGCCTAAGATATGAACTGAAAAATATTTTGGACTTGGGCCATGAATAATGTTGTAGCATGATGACATGGACGTGTCATCGTTTGAAATGCACCGTCATGTAAATAGGGAAAAGAAAAAGTGAAATTTGTCCATACATTTTCATCGTCACTTGGTACTCTTCGCCATTTTGCTTGCAGTGTGTGCATGCGGCCTTAAGCCTGCCGCACACTGGAGCTATCTGCTGAGCAAAAAGTCATTCGAGACCGTTTGCTCAGCAGATAGCTCGCATGTGCACGTATTTTTTGGTGAGGCAGAAAACTCACCGAAAATATGTGCACACGCGAGCTCTCTGCTGAGCAAACGGTCTCAAATGACTTTTTGCTCAGCAGATAGTTGCAGTGTGTGGCAGGCTTTAGGTGTGCATGGACTCAAAACATGAATGAGAAAGATCCCAACTTTTTATGTCTTTCTCTGTTTTCAGCCCAATGACTTACAATACGTCCAACAACAAGCTGAGTACCTAAAAAAGCAGTAAGTCCCGGTACCATTCATGAACAGCAAATATTGTCTTCACCACAGTTATTGTTCTCCAGCTTTCACAATGTGTATTCAGAACCCCCATTCCCCGGTGATCAATGGGATTCAACACAGTACAACCAGACTTTCACATCATTTTTCCCGTCCAGAACTAATTGTAAAGTTGTCTCATCTGTCCATCATGATAACAGCACCAGTGCTGTTTAAAGAGATGGCTTGTGGCTGTTTACACACAACTGTGCAATTACACGAACAATTATTGTTAATTGGCTATCAAATGACAGTGAATTGTCTGGATTAACTCTTTCAGGTGGTATTCACCATTTAATATGATTGTCGATATTGGCCTGCAATGGTCGAGTTTGCCAGAAAATGCTATGATCGAGGGGGATATTTAGCAATATACACATTGAAAGTAAAAAAGCAACTGGTATCTCCCTAATAGTGAAATTTTTCTGACAGGGTCTCTTGCCTGTCACTCGCAGTCATCTTGCATACAAATTTTCGACATTCTGATTCAGGGCCTGCGGCTCAAATATTTTCGATCAAAAACATTTCTTAATTTGCTGAATTTGAGCTTACACGTAGAAATTTGTATGAAAGCGATAGGCCCTGTATTCATCTGTTCAGAAACTGTTATCAAAACTGTATCAACCCATACACGTGAAATATTATTGCACAATATGAGTTCAAAATGGGCAATATTATTGCCAATCGTTCTTCTATCCATCATGCCAGAAGGATGACCCCCATTTTGCATCCCATACATATGTATAATATTGCACTTGTATGGGCCGCTTATGACCTTGTGGAGTGGCAAAAGCCTTCATTGAATATATAATCAGAAAATATGAAGAAATATGTGACAACCTTGAACTGGGCATTTTCAACATTTTCTTAGAAATTGGTTTTTATCTGCCGCACCCATTGTCATGAACGATACATAATATCCTGCTCATCATACAGTACAGGTCACAATTGACATCCCTACGGCTTCGCGTATGTTACTCGTAAGTTACGCGTAACTTACGCATAACTCACGGCTTTGGTTTCGTGTAAATCGCATTACTCACCCCGTTAATCACTGCACAGCAAGCAAAATTCGCGTAACTCACTGCGTAATTCACCTCGTAAGTTACGCGTAACATAGCTCGTGAGTTGTTGCGTAAGTTACGAGTGACTTACGCGTAACTTTTGCGAATTTAG
Source organism: Notospermus geniculatus (assembly GCA_002633025.1). Lineage (NCBI taxonomy): Eukaryota > Metazoa > Nemertea > Pilidiophora > Heteronemertea > Lineidae > Notospermus > Notospermus geniculatus. The sequence goes on from NMRB01001193.1 coordinate 25,569, forward strand.
GGATGTCAATTGTGACCTGTACTGTAATAATCAACATACGTCAGACTTCATTCAGCGTAAGGAAACAGGATCAATTTTTCAACCACAGTTGGGTTTCATCAGAAAACTGATCGAAACTTTTAATTAACACATGATATTATAATTTCCCTGCAAAACTTGTTGATGGAGAACTGTATCAAGGTCGAGGAGGAAATAATCAATAGGGAACAGAAACCAAAGTTGCCACGTCCTGAGGTTGTTGACCAACACTGAACATATGTTGTCCGGACTTTTGATTGTACTTTCAATATGCTCAGTCTCCAACTGGCTTTGACCCGTAATTGCACGATGCATTGCAGCATCTGTCAAATCTGAAGCCATTGTGTCCTTGAATATGTTATTTGAGCTGATAGCAGGGGTTTAGTTAACATTTTTGGACAGGAATTACCGCATACACAAATATTTTCGTGGGATAATAAAATTTCACGAATTGAACATTTTTGTTCTGTTTTGCGTGGATTGATGTTCGCGTCAAGGGTAGGGAAGGGAACTGACTCGGTTGTTGGGGGAAACGTTTATGCGTGTATTAATATATTCGCGGCGAAATTTTGATTTCGCGATTTTCGCGAGAATTTTTACACGCAAAAATATTTGAGTATACGGTAGGCCTAATGACTTCTTGAACCAAAAAATCAGGAAGTATTGGGGCTTTTCTTGGAAGTCAATGTACTTCATATTAAAGCTAAAATACATTAGAAATTTAAAATTGTTTGGAAGTGCTTGACTTCCTGGAGCTGAAAATTCAGAAGTACTATATTTTGACTTCTGTGGCTTCCAAACTCCCTCAAACTAAACACTGTGATAGCGGGGGAGAGAGGGACCCTTGTCTGAACTTGTCCTGCCGCAGACGATATTTCTTCGCATTAAATACTGGATAGTTCCCCAATACCGTTCAGTATACAAACCTATAATTATCATACTGAGGTAGCGGACAAGGGCCTATTTTCCACGCCTACCATGTCCATGCTCTTCATTCATGAATATTGATTTGATTAGTTGTACCCGCGTGAACTTGGCCAGGGATGCGGCCCTGGGAATGCGGTCAACTTCTGTGCCACTCTGAGCGGTATTGGGGGAACAATCCAGTGTTTCTCTTGATGGCAGTGTTTTATGTATAGAAAATTGGCTCAGTCTGCTAACATCTTTTTCCAGATTCACCGCTCCGGTGGAAGCAGGTCTCCTTGAGTTGATCTCACCCCCTGCAGCATTTTACCCTGACTTTGACACAATCAAGCTTACATTTGGTGACACCAAGGAAAGAGTCAGGTTAGTATGTTCCAGCCATTCTAAATAGACTCTATCACTCCAAAAGAGTGCAGCACCTGACGGGTCAGCGTCATGACATCCCGCACGTCATTTCATGATGTCTTGAGGTGAGACGAAAAAAAAAATCAAATTGTTTCACGACGTCATGATCACTGAAACAACTGGATTTTATTCGAATCATGTCACGGCGTTCAGAAATGACGTGTGGGATGGCATGACATTGACACGTCAGGTGATCCAACGCGCCTGCCCTGCCGGGATTGAACCCGTCACCTCTCAGACTCATGTCTGATGTTCAATCACTGCTCCACACAGTGTTTCCGCCAGAGGGGGGATGGGGGGATGATCCCCTCCTCAAAAATTTCAAGGAGGGGATATCCCTCCCTCAAGTTTGCAGACTAAACGTTTTCAAATATCACTATTTTCACTTCAGTAGTGTTTTTCTTTAAAATTTGTTACATTTCAAATGCAATTTTCATGCAGAAGGAAGACTAATTTTGCATTTTGGAGTGTAAAAAATGACTCTGCAGGCCATTTTTAACCCAAAAACAAAAAAAAAATTTTTGGAAGAAAAAAATTTTTTCGAAAAAAAAGATTTCAAAAAATTTTTTTCCTCCCCCCTCCTTGACAATCCTGGCGGAAACCCTGCTCCACTGTGCCCTCGATCATCTTCATATTCCTAACTTCCGTTTATATAGGTGGCGCACGAAGCAAAACCTCGACTATGCATTCCTGATGATGTATGCCCGAAGTCGGGGAACGTACTACTGTCAGGTAGGTTCACTGTCATAGATAGATTGGTTACAAATGAAGTACAGTGCACCCTCACTCTTACGAACCTCGATTTTACGCACTCCCGGATATTACGAACCCAAAGTCTGGCTCCCAAAATTTCATGACATGTACATGTATGTAATTTGCCCTGTTCAGTCGGCCGACACAAACCAAATTATCCAAGCTTGGGTTTGATAAGTGTGCAATACAAACCAAATTATCCAAGCTTGGGTTTGATAAGTGTGCAATACAAACCAAATTATCCAAGCTTGGGTTTGATAAGTGTACAATACAAACCAAATTACCCAAGCTTGGGTTTGATAAGTGTGCAATACAAACCAAATTATCCAAGCTTGGGTTTGATTAACGCATGTTTGAGCCTTTAATCAGGCAAATATTCAATNAAATAATCGATTGAACAGTCTATAGGATGAGGGGTGAGGATTGATGAAAACCTTAATTTTGCCTATCTCCAAGTGGTGAGGTAAGCAATTTGTTTTTTTTTGCCATTTTATCAAAACCTGAAAAAGTGAGATAGGCAAATATCTTAGCAGGGTGACGATGTTACCATGTTTGCTACAACCAACCCCACCTATAGTTCAGGTCAAATGTGGGCTGCAATACCAAAGCATGTGGAAGTGGGCCTTATCACTCTGGACCAGTTGTACAGGCCTTACATCATTATTCAAATAGTATCCAAACAAACTTCTAAAACTGCACAGGCAGTGAAGCAGAAGAGATTTTCTGATCAGGTCATTTTTTACTTTCATGTACTAAAAACGGTTTTTGACGATTTTTTGGGAAGTCAATTCGGACATTCAGATGCCCTTTGGTACAAAGGTGGCCGGTATCAATGTCAATATATGTGAGGAAACTCAGCCCTTCCCAGTGGATATTCAAGGAAATATTAGCTCTGTTACAACCTACCCCTGTTACAACCAGCCCCGGTCTCCCCTATAGTTCAATGCATCCTCCCAGAGCAGGGCTTTGGTCTCGCTCCTCTCCATAACTCGCATGTGAGTGGATGAAGAGGAGCGAGGTAAAAACCCCTGCTGTGGGAGGATGAGTTCAATGGAAATGACCAGGGACTTAACTCTTTCAGCCCTAGGCGATTTTTCGCCGCGACTCCCAGATCCAAGGCGATTTTCTGAAGAAAAAAAATATTTCGAGATTTAAAAAAAAAACTACTTACCCAATCTTATATTGTAGAAAATTGGGTTTAGGGGTGGCCGTATATACTCGTTCATAGATTTGAGAATGATTTTGGCGAACGGATATATCCGTCTGTAGGGCTGAAAGAGTTAACCTTGACAGTGAATTGAAAAAGGCATGTACTGTTGAAATTCTTGTAAACATTAGTCGTAATTCAATCGATATACGTCGGTCTATCGCATGAAGATTATGATAAAGTTGGTGTTGGTGATAGTAATTTCGATGAATGCATTTCTCTATTCATTCCTTCTTCTTCCTCATGTTCACCAGTTGGTAAAGAATCTTGGTACGTTTCAATGTTTTCCTTTCACTGGTAAAAAATACTACAGATCGTCACAGTTGTTGTTTTTTCGTAGGGAATACAGGGTTGTAAGAGAAATTAGAAATGGAGTATGCAGTAGAAGGTTCTTGTTGGGTTTGGTTGAGTGCTTGTACATTAGGAGATTTATTGCTAGGAATCTGAGTTATCTCTTAGTTATCTTCCACATCCGTTGATACCTACTGTTAATTTGCTTAGATATCCAATTTTTGGGATGCAATCAGGGAAAACAGCTGAGGTAATTTGGTACAGAAGTTTCTTCTCGATACTTCTAAACATTACCTTTGAATCGTTTATTGAGGGATTTATGGTTAAGCACTTGTTTTCGAGGAATAGAGGGAAAGAAACTGATGGATGTTTAACATTGGACATTGAACATATCAGCTGGTTGCCCTGGTGTGTCCCAACCCTATGAAAACAAGTAGTAGGTAGGAAATGGCAGAGAAGACTTGGAGCTAGGATCTGGAGCCAAAGTCGACTGCATAGAAAGTCCGATAGTGCTATTGGCGTCTATCGGTAGTTAGTTATAACACATTTTCCCATTAACTAAACCGCCGATAGGCACCGAAAGCACTATCGGATTTTCTGTGCAGTCGGCCCAAGTCTTATGTTGATTCGGTGTGCTTCCAGTGTTAAGGCCAGGGTTATTATATTCTTTGGTTTACGGGCACAAAGTTTCTGAGCCCAGGTACGGAGGACGGAATAAAAATAAAAAAAAACTTAGGTTAAGTTCACTTTTTTCATTTTCAGCTTTAGAATGACAAGTTAGACAAATCGGAGGAAATAAAAAACCAAATAAATTCTTTATAAATGCCTCTTTTCTGCTTCTTTCCGTCCTTGTTGCTGGGAAATAGTGTTGGTTTTATTTATTTTTAGCTGTCCTGACTGCTAATCCAAGGTCGGCGAGAATAAAAATGACTCCATTTATTCGTTTTTTTCTTAGAAGACCTCATTTGAACTTCGGAGGCAATAAAAGAAACTGATTTTCCCAATTTTATTTTTTTT
>NMRB01001193.1:30729-105784 GCA_002633025.1 Notospermus geniculatus
TCGTCTCCAAATTTTACAAATTTTCGACCCCAGGCGGGGTCTTCCTCAGGCACTTTCTAGTAGAGATCCCAGAAGTGAATGCCACTTCTGGGATCTCTACTAGAAAGTGCCTGAGGAAGACCCTGGTTGGGGTCGAAAATTTGTGAAATTCAGAGACAAATTTATGTTTACTATCTTAAATGATTTGTACTGCTTTACACTTTCAAATGATAAGGGGAATAAAAGAAGCAGACTGCCAAAGTGCTGCAGATCGGCACCTGTCACTTACAGGTTGCATGTTTGGTCCCCGGTTGACGAGCTCTTCTTGTGATAGAGAGAGGGACTCTATGGCAGTGCAGATTTCTCTGGGAACCCAAGTTGCTGTATCTCATACTCAACCTCTTTCTTTATTACGTACATGTTGCGGTATACAAAACACATTGGTCAGTGTTTCTGCCAGGAATTTTTTAAGGGGGGGGGGACAAAGAGAAAATTTGACAGAATTCTTGGTCAAAAACACAAATTTTGACTAACTTTGACTTTTTAAGGAGGGGACATACCCCATCTACCCCCTCTGGTGGAAACACTGTAGGTCCTTTACATGGATTGAGGGACTAACGAGGGCCTACTTCAATACTTGCATTAACAGTACAGTCATACTGGATCACTCATACTGGATCACTGCACCTGTGAGCACATGTGTGTTAATTTGTTTCACTGATTGCACATGTAACAAATTCATGTGAAAGAACAGAAGACCGGAGGTTTGTTTTTTCGAATAAATTGTAGTCTGTGTTAAATATGTTGTGATTTAATTGTTGTTATTCAGAACAAATTACCGGTAAAGGTTATACTCAGAAAAAAATTGAAGTAGTGTGCTCCTTCAACTTGGCATCCAGGATCGGAGTCGGTAGTGGAAAACCTCGGCAAATTTTTACATCTTTTCGAAATTTCCCGGTCAATTTTAAAGATTTTCCACAAAATAGAGGGGGCACGGGTCGGGTGTGCCCCCCTTGGATCCGCGCCTGCTATTGGTACCTTGGCTCATACTTCCCGCATTTATAGGAGTCGTAGGCCATCATTTTGAATTTTCTGCCTTTTCAGGTAAATTATTCAAATCTAGTGACCTGCCATTAGTGGTCGAGTTCTTTTTATTGTTTTATAAAGATAAGCCAATCGATTGGCTGCTGGATCATCTTCTTTATGTAAAGACGTGTAATCCCGAGAAAGATACGGTAAGTCTGCAGACCGTTTTGCAGCAAAGTCACTGACATGAAATCTTTGATTCAGGAAAATATTCACATGTAGCATCTCTGACATATTTACAGTCGATTTTATACGTCTTTTTCTTGCGAACTCCAGATCTTTTGTAATAAACTGTCCATTTCCATTTCTGAATACAGCAACACTGTGAGAGAATGAAGAATGACATACGTATCCGATACAAACCATCTTTATTCCAACACATTGGCGTCAAGTCATCCCTGAAGGGCAAAGTCCAAAAGTTAAAGGTCAGTTTTCGGTGAAATGACGGGCTAAATGGTAAAACTTTAAACATTTTCTATTTCAAAAGTGCTGGCGATTGATGCCTTATGCATGGGTCCGTGGATTCGAGTCCTGTAGGAAGCTATGTCTTTCACCTTAGAAAAGCCCGTTATTATTTCATGTCCTATTTTAAAAGAAAATAGCCATAGATTCTTTCTAAGCTGCACTACTCACAACACCTATTCAAGCTGTGTTCCGTAGTAAGTACAGGTACTCTTCACATGCATACATTGAAGAGATGTCATTCAAGGTTTTACTGAACATGGTTTAAAAACTACAAAGTAGGGAGGTTTAGAAATCAAACGATAAACGTGAACTTTACGACAACGTTATTTTTCATACTATACATTAACAGATTTTACAATGCATTTTCAATAGAAAAATAACATTGTCATTAACATTTACATTTGTTTGATTTCTAAACCTCCCTAGTGTGAACAGAGGGACAGTATAAAGTCTACTTTTCTGTGGTAGTATGCCTCCTTATGTTGTTGCATTCCCATCCTTTTTCAGGATCGGTACTTTGGGAAGCCAGCCCTCCATCGAGCCCATAACAACCCGAATGCTGATGTGTCAACAACACTGAAGATTTATCAGAAGTATTCGATCGATAGGGCGTATCGTGGGGAGACATTTTTTTGGGCACTTATACCACATCCTGGGGATACAGTCAACCTCAAATTCCAGCCTGCGATAGAAATTGAAAAGTAAGGTCATGTATAAAACATTCAACACACTGTTACTCAGGGTTCTCAAGTGCTCAAAATTGGGTGTGTGGGGAAAATGGGTGTGTGGCAAAATGGGGATACACCAGATTATGGTGCTTTAAAGCACCGAGGTATTGCCACTTTCTGTCGACAGCCGGCACCCTTTCTCCAATACCGTAGTTAAGACTTTCGCCCCAGTGGTGGAGAATGTATGATTACACTGCAATGCACGTAGTAGCATGCGTAGTTTACCAAGTCGTCAATAGAGGTCTCCCTTAACGCGGGTAGGTGGATTGGGAACCAATACTGTGGTCCTTTAAGCTGTGTATTCTGATCTCACACACAGGTCTGCCTTTAAAAATTAAAGATTTCATGTCGAAATTGAAAGATTTACCACAAATGAGTGGGGGAGGGGGTGCTGTTCAGTATTCTAATCCGTGCCTGAAGTCCCACTATAGACATGATAGATCCATGCAAAAAGTAGGGAACAACGTTTACGAGAATTTGACCACACATGCCCGTTTTAACTCATTGCTGTCACCAGGTCCCTGGTCACTCCCACTAATTAAACACACCTGTGGATAGCTTAGAACCTTGGGATCATGACGGTCATTAAAACTTGGGAATCTATAACTGCTCAACGGAATACTCGCTTTGGAAATCTAAAAGTTTGACCTGAAAAGGTTTACGAAACACACGTGGGACGTCAATGACGTCGTCGACGTACAGGAGAAAGCATGGGTGCTGGCCTCGTCAACACTGACGTGACGCTGTGCGCCGTGTGCGTTTGGCCTGGAGACGTTGTTCCCAGTCAACTGCAACGATCTATAGCCGTGTCATGGGACATAAAAATCCATAAGCAGTGTTGATTATTCATTTCCTTTCAGATTTGACTTCAAAAGTGGCAACAGGGAGCACCCAGGTGATCAATTCTACAACACAACTGTTGAGATTATGCCTCAGGCAAATGTAGAAAAGGACTCAGGAGTTCTCAACAATGCTGATAACCTGCAGGACTACTCACGGACAAGTGACGGGTTTCTTATCGTTGGCAACTTTACCGATGGGATAGCATACGGGGTTCTGCCGCAGAAGATAGGCCTAGTGAGCGAGTTACGACTGCACGTTCAAAGCGAAAGCCAGTCTTGGGTGATTCTGAGCGAGGTGAGTTGAGAATGAGACTGTTGGCCTTAAAGTATAAAGGGGGGTTTACACGGTTCAACATGTTGAACGCTGTTGAACGTCAAAAGACATCAAAAATTGTTGAACGTTGTTGAAAGCTGTTGAACCGTCTAAACCCCCTTTCAACACGTTTCAACAGGTCTTTCAACAGCTTTCAACAAGTTTCAAAAATAGGAACATGTTCCTATTTCTGAAAACCTGTTGAACACTGTTGAAAGGCCGTGTTGAATGGTGTTGAAATGGGGTTTACACAGTTCAACAGGTTTCAACAACGTTCAACAGCGTTCAACATTCAACAGCTTTCAACAGATGTTGAACCGTGTAAACCCCCCTTAACTCGCCCTAACTTCAACATAGGCAAAGTGCCAAGCTTGGAAATGTGCACAAGTCAGTGGTAAATAATCCATGTTGCAGTTACCTGTTAGGGTCCTTTGAACAGCCTATAGCAAACACCCCAAGGTTGTGCTCAGTCAACTATTGTATTTGTGGTTTAATCATTGTGTTTACTTCATGGTGTCTGTTGCACAGGCCTGGCACTTTGCCCATATTGAAGTAGGGTGAATTATACTTTACAACGGTAGTGGTAGTTCTGTAGGTTTCTCATTAACTTAAAGCGAATCGATAGCGGATTTTGTTTACATTTGGCTGGTGTTTGTAAACACAAAATTTAGCCAATCAAAATGCACGAAAAGTTCTTTGTTGACATTCTGGAGAAGTTTGTTTACATTTTTTCCTGGAAATTCGTCCCCTTTCAAATTCTATTTCTAAATCAAATTTTTTCGCTGTCGATTCGCTTTAAGCAATTTCGACAGGTGGTCGAATTGTGAAATAAACTTACTTGGGTGTGTAAATGTTCCCATGTGGATAAAACCACATGTGCACGTGTCTTGAACGCGCTTGTCACTTCGCGACTTGATTTCCAGGGGGGACTGCTAATGGGCCTGCCAAACATCATAGCACTCCATGGTTCTTTTAATATCACTTATGTACAATGCTCAGAAAATGTTTTATATACATTATTGTAGCATTTTAATCTAATAAATTATCATTATTATTATTATTATTATTATTATGTGTTTGATTATACAATTTTTCATTTTTCAGATTTACATAAAACCACGCGTGAAATCGACATCATTTTTCTTTCCACGAAAAAACAGATAGCACCAAATGACTTCATCGGTCATGATGCAGGCAGCTGCTGCAGCACTTATGTGCTGATCAACATATCAAGCATTTAAGTAAAGTTGAATAGCGACGATATTGATCATCAAAGGTCTATCCAGCCCTAACAGGGTTTCACCAGAACCGAATTTCAGGCTCCAGAAATCTTAGGAAATCACACTCAGCAAGCAAAGGTGTGAAGTCCCATGCCACGGGTGCGGCCTCTGGGATGGGGTCTTAGGCCTATCCGTCTACAATTTGAACCGTGGATTTCCTGGCATTTGGGTTAGCCCTTGGATTAATGTAGGCCTACAGCCACATTTCCTTTAAGGACCACAGTATTGCTTCCCAATCCTGCGTTACACCTACCCGTGTTAAGGGAGACCTCTATTGACGACTTGGTAAACCACGCATGCTACTACGTGCATTGCAGTGTAATCATACATTCTCCAACACTGGGGAGAAAGGCTTAACTACAGTATTGGAGAATGGTGTCGGTGCCGCCGGCTGTCGACAGAAAGTGGCAATACCGTGGTCCTTTAAGTGTAGAATGGGTGCCACTCTTAACTCATTTTAGGTGGCAGATTCTGTTCCCTTGGCAATGGGCCAATACATGTACTGGTACATGTATTTGCCTGTACTAGAAGGTACAATGGTATACATTGTACCTTCTAGTATATGTAAATATTGGTTCATTGACTTTAATACTGTTCAAATCACAGGTGCAGTTTATGGTATAGGTAAATAATACAACATGTGTTGCAAAAAAAATGAGTCCCATATGGTAATCTATCATAGATTGTGTCACCCAGACCCGCTGCATTCAGAATGAGGCTAATGCATTATCCATTTGAAACATACGCACGAGATACCAAGGTATTTTAGAATTAATTATACAATTTTTCATTTTTCAGATTTACATAAAGCCACGCGTGAAATCAACATCATTTTTCTTTCCACGGAAAAACAGATAGCACCGAATGACTTCATCGGTCATGATGCAGGCAGCTGCTGCAGCACTTATGTGCTGATCAACATATCAAGCATTTAAGTAAAGTTGAATAGCGACGATATTGATCATCAAAGGCCTATCCAGCCCCAACAGGGTTTCACCAGAACCGAATTTCAGGCTCCAGAAATCTTAGGAAATCGCACTCAACAAGCAAAGGTGTGAAGTCCCATGCCACGGGTGCGGCCTCGGATGGGGTCTTAGGCCTATCCGTCTACAATTTGAACCGTGGATTTCCTGGCATTTGGGTTAGCCCTTGGATTAATGTAGGCCTACAGCCACATTTCCTTTAAGGACCACAGTATTGCTTCCCAATCCTGCGTTACACCTACCCGCGTTAAGGGAGACCTCTATTGACGACTTGGTAAACCACGCATGCTACTACGTGCATTGCAGTGTAATCATGCATTCTCCAACACTGGGGAGAAAGGCTTAACTACAGTATTGGAGAATGGTGTCGGTGGCGCCGGCTGTCGACAGAAAGTGGCAATACCGTGGTCCTTTAAGTGTAGAATGGGTGCTACTCTTAACTCATTTTAGGTGGCAGATTCTGTTCCCTTGGCAATGGGCCAATACATGTACCGGTACATGTATTTGCCTGTACTAGTACCATTGTACCTTCTAGTACATGTAAATATTGGTTCATTGACTTTCAACACTGTTCAAATCACAGGTGCAGTTTATGGTATAGGTAAATAATACAACATGTGTTGCAAAAAAAATGAGTCCCATATGGTAATCTATCATAGAGTATCTCTCTATTTCAGTATATAAAACAATATATATTTGTTTCTATGGTGCCCGCTGTTTGATTGAAATTATTGTTCTCATGAATTGGTGCTGCAGGATATCATGTCCAGGTTTCATGGTGTAGTGAAACTGATATCCATGTTCGATTATTCTGCCCTCAGTCAGGGAGTGGTCTTTGTCCGTCTGTCCGTGCTGCATTCAGTGTATCATCTAACAGGCTGGGTTAAGGGAATTAGTTGTGGCAGTCAGAAATGACATTAAGATTAATAATTACAAATTTTGTACTTTAGTGGATCACATCCCTTGATAAGCCTACATTTGCATTGACCGTGTTCTAAATGTTATTCAAATGCAGTGAAGCCGCAGCAGTTGTGCAAATATGCTCTTTAAAGGGCCTCTAGAGGCAGCTCACTATTAGGCTACAAACAGTACTGCCAGTATACAACAGGTGGCGCTAGTGACCATGAACTCGTGTATTCTGGGTCAAATGTTGACATTGATGAAATTTTACTTTAAAAATGATGCCAAGTTGTATCCTCATGCCACCAATTCTGTGATAGTAACCATATCAATATGCACTAAAATGATGCCGCTAGAGGCCCTTTAATAGGCAGTAAAACATGAGTACTGTAATTAGATTCAAGATGATGGCGTTTGATTCTGTATTCAGACACCTTGACTGCCAGGACCAGGTCCCTTTAACTAAATCTAAATCCTATCTTACGGTAGAATGCACATTTACTTCTCAAATCAATGAAAAAGGTACAAGTTGTGCTACGCGTATGACCAATATGCCTTGAGCAATACACTGATTTGTATTCTTGTTTAGATAGACATTACTCGAAAGAGTACAAATTCTCATAAGCTGTTTGGTCAATAACTGCATTGATGAGATATCAAGCTATTTGTGAAGGTGACATGTCCTGCACATTATGTTGTACAATGTACATGTAAATTAATTATTCTATTTTACCTCATTTTAATTTCAGTTTTTAGTCTACATGTAACTGAACTCATTGAGGTTTTGCTATGTGCTTTTGATTCTATATAATCTATCCATTTGGTGCTCATCCATTGCGAGAAATACTGTGGAACCTCCCTAATATGGACACCTTTGGAACTTTGACAAATGCAGTCCTTACTGGTAATAGGAGCAGTCAGCAGTGCGTATTGCCAAAAGATGGCAGCAAAGTTCTAGCGGACACAGGAAAATCTACGTGATTGGCGCTTGATGAAGAATGAATGGGTCCGTTATATGCATTGAATTGGGCCGTAGTGACACCTATTGGTCAACTAACTGACAGCTCCTATTCACAGAGGTCCTGATTCTTGTCTTGGCCTGGCGGTCGAGTGGTCTAACACGCTTGACTTTCAATCCTAAAAGGGTCAGTGCGTGGGTTCGATCCCCGGCCAGGACATGTATGTGACAAAGCTGTGAACCAATTAGAGTCTGTCGGATGAGACTCAAAGCCGTGGTCCCTTGTACCTGAGTGTCTATGCCAGGGCAAGTAAAAGACCCCACACAGGACGTTGGACAGTAGCCTGTCACGGACTAGACTCCACACCGTAGTGTAAGCTTAAGATCCAAAAGGGTTATGAAGCTTCAAATTATCTATCTCTCTATCTGTATATCTAAAATGAATAAAAATGACAAATGTTGGACTGAACATTGGTGTCCTTAATAGAGAGGTGTCCTGGCACAGAGGTGTCCACTAAGGGAGGTTCCACTGTAGATTTTTTATGAAGATCACTACAATGTTTTACTGGTTGATTTCTAAATCGTTTCATTTCAAACTGGGGAAATCCATGAAAATGTTGAGAATGTCAAATGTTGGGGTATATTCGTTAATGCCACTAGTTATTGCTTGTAGGTGGTCAGATGTTGATGTTTACAAAACCGCCCTTGAAAAACGTCCTTGCTAATCAGCTATGCAATTACCACGTTTGGAATTTAAGCTTTCATTAGGTTTTCACGAAATTATCAGTACCGGTAGGATTATAAATGACTCCTCATATGTTCCTGACGACAATCAGAAGATAATTAGATAATTTATACACAATGAAGCAGCATATGTTGAAATTTCAACAAATTTGCCACTGGGTGTCATATTTTTGTTGTAAATGTATCAAAAGAATCCAACTGCTGCTCCGATGTCGTAAAGACACTGGTATTTGTTCGCACATCGCCTCATCTAGTGTTTCGTTGGAGGCCTACGGTACTTTCATGGGTTTGTAAACATGATGGTGGACTTACGATGAATTTTGTCAGGAGTGAATGAGGTTGCAAAAAAATTATTAGCGGACATTTTACGGCAAGGGTTTTCTTCAGTTAGTGCTGCAGAATTTAGCATTCTTTGGTAATGTACTTAGTAGAAGACGATATATGGGCTCATGGATCACTAGTACTCTTCAGGGAATCAACTGTACTCAGTCTTGAAGTAGTCGTCTAATCGTCAACTGTACTCTCGATGTGTGCTGTCAGTTGCAATACATCCACTCTACTTTTGATGCATGCTGTAGTACCGGTACTCTTTGTCATTCATCAACTGTACTCTTGCCATGCACTGCCTGTACTCTTGTAATGCATCAACTGTACTTTTGCAGTGCATTGCTAGGACCCTTGTAATACCACTGGACATGTACTCTTGAAATGCAGTTCCTCAACTCATGCATTGTCTATAAAGACATATTTAGAGGCCTACTTGGAAGTCGAACGTGTGAGTACATGTATACTAGTACAGTCCCCCCTCGCTATTACAAACCCTTCGGGGTCCAAGGGTTAAGTTCGTACTAACGCGGAGTTCAGAATAGCGAGGAATTACATACATGTCGTGAAGTTTTGGGAGCCAGATGTTGGGTTCGTAACATCCGGGAGTTCGTAAAATCGAGGTTCGTAAGAGCAAGGGAGCACTGTAGTTGCGACGATTAATTTTTGATGACAGAGTAATTAAGAATTGACGATCACTGAAGTATATTTATTTTTTGGTGAAGGAGACTTCCTTTTTGTGATTGGTTTATTTCTTTGCTACATTTGACAAGAATGACTGAATGAATAATGTTAAAAAGAACAGATGATTATGTCTATGACTCCATTTCCAATTTGAAATGGTGGGTTACTGATCTAAGTTTTTTTTCATGACTGTACCTGGTACTTATATTTATACATGTATTTGTTATAATTTCCATTTCTGCGCTGAATTATTCTGCAAGTGCCTTAATAATTCCCATCTATGATAATCACCGCGAGAGTATTTTGAATTGTCCTGTATAGAAGTTTACCACTTGAGCAATGGTATTAAGATATAATTTAGGGATACATGTATGAATCTTTGACCGATAGTGTCATGGGTATAATGATTTTTGAATACAGAATATACTGTACGTAATCAATGGATACAACATTTCATGGATACAGATCTGTAACCACTTGTGTCACATCAGTGATAATTTATGCATACAGATCTGTAACCAGTGGTAACACATTTTATGGATACAGATGTGTAACCCATGGTGTCATGGATACCAGTACAACAATAATTTATGCATAGCATACAGATCTGTTACCATTGGTGTCATAGAAATGACAACTTATCATTTATGCAAACTGATCTGTAACCAATGGTATGAAGCCAATTGTTGGTATTCAGGGCTCCCTCTCCGGTCTGGGTGACAAATATGCAACAAGTAACCTAATAAGGGTTCTTACTTCTGTTTTTGAGGGAGGGAAAAAGGGGTGAAATGCCTCAATTAGCCTGCCCTATTAAATCAGAAGTCAGGGGCGGATCCAGGATTTGGGAAAAGAGGGGGTGCCCTGTGCTACGAACATTGAAATTTGCGCCAAATTGCATTATTTCACGGTCGATTTCAAATTTGTTGGCCAAAAGGTGAGGTGCACGCCTGCTGCATCCCCCTCTGGATCCGTGCCTGGAAGTGGTCAAACAGCCCCATTGAAAACCTGGCAATTGATGCCTTATGCAAGGGTCCGTGGGTTCGAATCCGGTAGGAAGCAATGTCTTTCACCTCAGAAACCAGTTATCATTATTTGCCCATTGAAAACCAAAAGGAATTGGCTACAGTGACAGGGTTCGTACAGGTCCTTGAAAACCTTGAAAAGTACTTGAAAACAAAGTGACCTTGAAAAGGTATGGAAAAGTACCCGGTACTTAAAAAATGGAATAGCTGTAAAAATTCCTGGAAAAGTCCTTGAAAAATAAAAAGACATGCACGTTTGAGGTTTCGTTTTCGTGTGGCCTGTTTTCCGCTAGAGATGTTCTATTTTTATATGAAAATTTGTGTATTTCTCCCTTGCTTTTCAAGAATAAAGTCCTTGAAAAATCTCCAAATCATCCTTGAAAAGTCCTTGAGAAGTACTTGAAAAAAAATAGGGCCCAGGTGTACTAACCATGAGTGAGTGGTACCTGGAGACCTGTCATCAGTGGAGAGGGAGAGTTTTGGAGACTGACCTTTCTCTGACAAATCAGGGTTTCCGTCAAATTTGTATTGAACTAAGTGGTGAATTTGGTATTTATTGTACTTTAATGAGGATTTTTAATCGCGTGGTTGGTTTTACCTTTTAAAGTGAAACACATCATGTCCTATTCTAATACGGTATTTGTTGCTGTTTGCCCTACCCAAGATTGTAAGGAGTGATTGCCAAATTATATTGTAAGGTCCAATTGCAAAATGATTCATTGTTATGTCCCTATCATGCATTTATATACACCTATGCAATATTCATTTCAGTATTGCGTGTGGAAATTTTGATGAAAAGTTGATTATGAATGAATAAATATATATTTGATGACATGATTTCCTGTGTTAGAATTATCATTCTCCATTTCATCGATTTTGAGGAGGCCTGCCTAATCCTATAGGGTGTAGACTGGTCCCTGCCCTTGAGACGCTCTGCTAATATGTGACCCTCCACAGCAAAACCAGTCGCATGTCGCTCAGGTCAGCCGCAACGAACTAAGACGACACCAGAAGAGAATGGAAGAAATAGATTATTTCAGATTTCATAACAGACAGACAATATTGAAAGTGACAAACATTTGGTCTCAACCTGCCAAGCTACGACCGACATGCGACTGGTTTTGCTATGGGGGAGGTCACATATGAGCATAAGCAGAGCCTAGGGTAGGGGACCAGTCTAAATCACGGGTGAGGGCTAGTTAGAAGAATTGTGGGATTGCAGCAGTTTTAATCAATGGGGTTCTTGACGCTAGCTGAAGCTCCCAAAATGTAGGGCTGTACATGTATATTCCTTTGTCCTCTTAGATAAAAGTTCATTGATCGTCTGCTAAAAGAATGGGAAGAATGAATGAATGTGTGAATGAGGAATGGAAACATACCAATATAAAACAACTAGGACAAGAGAATTCCACTTGCCAACATTTTAATGCTGATATCAGTACAATCAAGAATATATAAGTACTTATACTGGTACTTATATATTCTTGGTACAATGTACCGGTAGGCATGTAGATGATGATTACATATATCACTTAAAATAAGAATGATTGTAGATTTTACAAATGTGGACTAAAGGAAGATCATTTGGCATAAATATATCAAGACACTTATCACTGTTGTATTTTACAACACTCGTACATGTACATGTAAATTATTGGAAAAAGATTAAAATAGATGATGACGTTTAGTAGGAGTTTGTCAATGCGATGCTCATCTGTCATCATCGATAGCCCTCTTTTTACACAGAGTCGGTTCGATCCGGTTTGAGGCCAGGCCCCGTATTCAAAAAGCTACTTAAGTCTAAGTATGATACTTATCTTTTGTGTTGAACAAAGGATAAGTGTCATACTGAGACTTAAGTAATTTTATGAATACGGGGCCAGGTCCCTTGCTTTTTGTAGTGTGAAAAAGCCATGTGACCTATTCTGTCTTTCGCTTTTCATGGTACTACATGTACATGTACATGTAAAAGTATTTTAAAGCCTCACTGTATTGAATTCAGAAAGTGCTTACGTCCTCCGACGTTAGTGTAGTGTAAAATGTACTCTGCTCTATCTGAAAACATTAGAGCTCCGCCTGCAGTTTTTTCAATGTCTGCTGAAAACTAGGGATTTATTCTTTGAAGTACGTATCAGGCAAGTATTTTGGGGACCTTCAAGAGGCTATGAGACCTCTACCTACACTCTCCTAACACTTTGAAAATATCGTAAAATTCAATATAGTGAGGCTTTAACTGGCCTCGAGCCAGATTGAACCGACTCTGTATTAAATGGCTTATAGAACTACTGACTAAACACCAGTAAAACCTAAATTATTACGAACAATCTGCCGTCTATAACATCAACATTCACACTTGAATTATTTGTTGAAATATATTCTGACCAGTAATGTTGAAGCACTAAACTCAATGGATGAAAATATCATGCAACAATTGCAGAAGATGTTGCAAACTCCATCATGGAAATCTGCAGTCTGCATCATGGAAGTCCACACTGTTTTCAATCTTGATGGTTCAAGACGATCGATGTTATGGAAGCAGAAAGAGTGTTGTCGATTAAAAACTGGTAATTGAATCAAATTCAAATTTAGAGTCTAGAGGGCACCACAATACAAGGGGAAAACTACGTACGATTGTCAGCTGATCAATTCTTTATTGATCAAACAACTTGAACCTCTAATAAAGCGTACACCAGAATGACTAGCAGTTTCACATATCACAATAAATCAGAAAACAACACCATATCCTTCGATTGGGCCAAGGTGTTAGTTTTCCGAAACATTTGCATCAGGGAGAATAATATCAGTTCGGGAAAGTTCCAAAATTGGAAGCGTTTCCGACTTTGGAAACGTTTCTTTTTTTGGAAGCTATTTTCGATTCCAATATAGTGGGAACGTTTCCGAATTTGGAAGCCAAGAGATAGAGATTCTGGCGGAACTGAGCCTTTTGATGATGATAATAGATGATTATCGATGATTGCAGCCAACTTACACCAGCAATTCAGATTGTACGCCGTGAAATACAAGGTCACAGGTGCTGCCATCTGTTAGTGGAAAAAAACACTTCCCGATTTTTGCTTTTCATATCCCGATTGGGCCTAACGTGCAAGAAGGCCTACAAAGATTCCGATATCGGAATCGAAAACCGCTTCCAAAAAAGGAAACGTTGCCAATATTGGAATCGCTGGGCTTCCAAAATCAGAAACGTTTCGAAATTCGGAACTTTCCCGAACTGATATAAACAAGGCTCGGACTTGTAAAATATCTGACTCTGAGGGAGCTCTTGGACTTCTCATATACATGTATCTACACATGTTGCTCATGGACCTGTCATTACCGGTAACCTCATGTACCATTTGACATTTTTTGTTCCTCTACTGCCTTCTGGAAAGCCAACTCCGGTCGTCGGTCCTTGCCACTTACAAGGTCCGCTATCTAAAAAATTCAGAATAAACATATTCAGAGAAGTATTATGCACTTCAGGGGTTTCATTAAGCCATGGTGATCTATTACGCATGTAAACTACAGAAATGATAATAAGTAAGAAGTCAATCTCCAGAATTCACGAATTATCGACCCCAACCGGGGTCTTTTTCAAGTGGAACTTTACAATCTGAAACTCTAGAAAAGACTACAGAAATGATGCAAACTACAGAAATGACGCAAAATAAATAAGTCTAAGTCTCAAAAACGCAGGTAAATTCGATGACTTACAAATTCCTGGGACTTACCTCATTTGAATGTACAGTAGGCACGGACATTTTTTTCAAGCGTTTTTTCATCGTTTCAATGAGTTTATTACTAGTCCCCCTAGCGGCATCGTCTATCAGCAGAGTGCGGAAGCCTTCTTCGACTGCATCAATGCTTGTTTCCCCTGAAAGATTATTTGAAGACGAGTGGCTACACGTGTAGAATTCAAGCGTTGTCCAAACCAGAGTCACTAGACTCTGTTAGGGACGACTGCAACTCAGGCGCGGATCCAGAGGGGGGCCGCGGCCCCCCCTATTTTTGGAACACCAAGCAAAAACGGGTCACTAACTCCGAAAAAATGAGCAAATAGATGAGGAAATCATGCCCCCAGATGCTTGGAAATCGTATCTAATGCATCTGGAATTCAAAATTTTCTGGGGGAGGCCCAGAAATTCTGTGGCTCCGCGACTCTACTCCATCAGCCTGTGGCTGATGGTGACCGGCCCCCCGTATTCCAAAATCCTGGATCCGCCCCTGCAACTCTCTCCTTGGAAGAGCCCCAAGGTAAATCCTGCTGCAGAAATGGTTGCTGCTACATAAATTCACATTAATTCAGTCCATCGGTGCAGAGGTACATGTATATCTGTTGGGTAACACGAAAATGTACTTGACAACACACCCTTTTAGAAATACGGTGCTCAGTGTTCAGTGCAATCTGGTCCCACGAGATTTCATTCGAGACTTGGATTTGATGAATGAAATCTCTGGAACATTTGGCTGACATCTTGCGTCAATGACGTCATCTTGTCGTGCTTGGATGTACGGCACTGGCACAGCATGATGGCATTGTTGCATCAGTGACGTCATCAACATGTCAGCCAAATATATCAGAGTCCGAACGACGTCATAACGTCAGGCTCGGGTCTGTTTCAGAGTGTGTTCAGTGATGACGTCCAAGGGGGAATCGTTAGCCACTTGCATTGCCACACAAAAGGGACGGTCACGGTTGACCAGAATTTTTAAATTCTTTTGATGACATGCAGAGGGGATAACTTAGGTCGAGCGCTGGCTGCTGAATTTCTGGAAAGGTGTACAGGGTCCCCGCCAGAGGGTACTTTGGGTACAAATATAGTACCCTAAAGAAATCTGAGGGTACGATATAGTACCCTGAAAAAATCACTTCAATAATGTTTTTCTTAAATTTGTTACATTTCAAGTGCAACTTTCATGCAGAAGGAAGACTAATTTTCCATTTTGGAGTGTAAAAATGACTCTGGAGGCCATACTATTAACAAAAAAAAAATTTTTGAAAAAAAAAATTTTTTCAAAAAAATTTTTTTTCTCCCCCCTTACAGGTCGTACCCTGGAAAAAAATCCTGGCGGAAACCCTGGTGTATACTCTGCAACTTACCGACGCAAAAATCATAGGCAATGCCACACGTGTAGACTGTAGTTACATTCAGTTTCTTCAAATCATCAGCTAGTGATGTCCTTCTCGTCCCTGAGTGGTCCTTGAAGGCCGAGTAATATTCAGCATGCGGTTCTAGTCCCTTGTCATGCAATATCCCATCTTTCAAAACCTGGAGATAATACATGTAAAATTCAATGCAGCAAATGTGTGGCGGTCTAGGAAAACCTGTCGGATGTTGCGTTTGAGGAAAGTGTTAATGGCCTTGGCGAACCTGCAAATTTCAATAGCTGAAATGTAGTACGTAACAGGTGAACAGGTGAACCCCGGGGTGGCGCAATGGAAACATCGGCGCCTGCCACCACTGAGGTCGCGGGTTCGATCCCCGGTCGTGCAAGTGGCTTTATGTGGTAGAGAGGGCGATCTCTCCTCGACATCGTAGGTTTTCTCCGGGGGCTCCGGTTTCCTCCTACATATCATTAATATCGTCCAATATTGTTTGATGAGTAGCTATAATGCCCTAAGTGGGCCCTTGCACTCCTGAGATATTTTTTTAAAGCAGTAGCCGATCAATGCACAGGCAATCTAACAATCCTTGTTGATCACTCAGCGACTTCTGACGGGTTTTCCTAGACCGCCACACAAATAGTGACCCTCAATCCTGAGTTTGTAATGGGAATCCTACTTGAATCAAATTCATATAGTTTATTATCATGGAATAATAGTATAGCAAAATCATCTCCGAAGTTTGCAAATTTTCGACCCCAACCAGGGTCTTCCTCAGGCACTTTCTGGTAGAAAGTGCCTGCAACTTTCGTTGAAACTTATCAACATTATTGATAACTATTTACAGACTTACTAAGAGATCTTTATGAAGTTCTGCTCCCTCTGTTTCCTGCACGCAATGTACTGGCCACAGGACTTGGCTGGTCGGAGGATCACCATCAAATATGACTGTATCAAAGAGATTTGCTTCTTCGGCCTTCAGCTGAAGTGAAACTGAATTTTGTCAGTAGTTTATAATTGAGAGTCAAATCCAGCATTATTACTACTAGGCAATACCCGTTCAGTGGGCATGCCAGACGCGTCATGTCATTAGGAGCACTCGGGGACGTAATGACATCATACCCGTTCGAGTAGCTTCATGATGTCATTCATCATACAGGCCATGTTTGTATAGGCCTAGGTGTAACTCTGTGTAAACCTAGCCTTAGAGGAGGTTCTACGGTACTCACTGGGCTATCATGAGTTGTTTTCCACTTGTGCCGATTCTCGTGAAATGATATATGATCGGGCGGATGCCAATCCCGTGTGTAAACCACATGATCAAAGTGGCCATTCTTGATGAGTTTATTGATGATGGGCAAGACTTCTTCCCCGTTGTGTTTCGCCTCGCCCGCATGCATGGCCAATGATCCAGAGATAAAATCATTTTGGACGTCAATTACGATCAGAGCATTAACTGGATCAAGAATCTGAAATATAACAGATTTAAAATCGGGGAACTGCACTGTTCAGGCCACTCTCTAGCAGACAGAAGGTCCCAAGATTTTCTGGAGTCAGAAACCTGTCACTGAACTGTCCAAAGAATCGCTCAATTGACCATGCTACAGTACAGGTCACAATTGACATCCCTAAATTCGCGTAAGTTACACGTAAGTCACACGTAACTTACGCAACAACTCACGAGCTATGTTACGTGTAACTTATGAGGTGCGTTAGCGGTGAGTTACGCGAATTTCGCTAGCTATGCAGTGATTTACAAGGCGAGTTACGCGATTTTGGCGAGTTACGCCGTGAGTTACGCGAAACCAAAGCCGTGAGTTACTCGTACATGTAAGTTACCGTACGTGTAACTTACGAGTAACTTACGCGAAGCCGTAGGGATGTCAATTGTCACCTGTACTGTATACATGGCAATCGGCTCTTTTGATAACCAAAATCTGATTTTCAATGTCTCATTATATTCATTAATGTAGCCCAAGGGATCAGCAATGGGGAAAGCTTACCGGTCCAAACCATTTTTTCCAGTAACCTCTAAACACAGCCAAGGAAATCTTTCCAGTCTGAAAAAGGAGACAGAAACTCCTGGTGATTTCTCTTTTTCATTAAAGTTGATGAACTAAAAGCAGTTCACTTTCCGAAGCGCCAAAGGTTGCTCTTCAGCACTCACTTGATGCATTGGTGACCACAAGAATGGGATGATTATGATATACCAACTGAGGACACTTTAATTACGACATACCAACAGAGGACACTTGATTATGATATACCAAATGAGGACATTTGATTATGATATACATGTACCAAATGAGGACATCTGATTATGATATACCAACAGAGGACATTTAATAATTATGATATACCAAATGAGGACATTTGATTATGATATACATGTACCAAATGAGGACCAAGATACAGAATAGCACAAAATTGACACACAAAATGATAATAAGCAAGAAGTCAATCTCCAGAATTCACGAATTTTCAACCCCAACCGGGGTCTTTTTCAAGTGGAACTTTACAATCTGAAACTCTAGAAAAGTCTTTTCTTGCTTATTACCAAATGAGGACATTTGATTATGATATACCAACAGAGGACATTTAATAATTATATGATATACCAAGAGGGGACATTTGATTGAACAAAGGAGATTTTCCTGCAGAGTTAGGCCAGGACTCCCAGCAGTGCCCTCCTCAGAAAAACTCTGTGGATCCAAGTCTGTTGACCCTTGCGATACAGTCTAACCTTGGATTTGTTGAAGCCCCACAGTGGATGACTTTCCATGAAATTCCTGGCTCCACAACTGTTGAGATTCAGTCCGATATAGAATAATATACCTGATATTTTTGTGACTAATGAAGTAGGCCTACCTTTTCTCTGTCTATTTGGTCGAATAATGTCTGCTTTTGTTCATCTGTGAGATCATGCGGTTCTTGATTGTGCGAAAATAAGGTAGCAACCAAATTGGAAAAATCGGCTCGATCCAAGAAACCTTTCCTGAAAAAAACACAGGGGCAGTTAGCAATTTATTTAAGAATTTATACCGGAATATTTTCCTGGCTTTTCCATCTGGAGTTCTTAATTTGTCTTCTGGGTTTTTTTACTTTTGCCAGAGAATCTCTCATGCAGTCATCTGAACATGCTCAACTATTCCGTTGTCATTCCATAATTTCTATACAGGTACACCTCAGCATTACCGGAAACCTGCAGAAAGGGTTAAAAGTAATCCCAGGAATCGATTCATTAAATGACGATACAAGGCCGACTTTGGACCCAGTCCAGGAAGATATAACTGTGTTACATAAGGAAATTAGGCCAGTTATTTTGAGATAACACAGAAAATCGGCTTCCGCCATTGTGTATACCATTAGTATGGCACGCTGATATGATTAAAGGGCACTGACTGGATGAATCAACCATTTAGGCCTACAAACACATTTTGTGTTGAGTTGCATTGTACCACAGGCCTGTCACTTTTTATCACCTACCCAGTACATTTACCAATACATGAGCAATGTTCATTATTACATGAAATAGGGCCTACAGGTCATCATAAATCTATTGCAAGAGGGTAAGCCATGGCTGTCCAATTATACTCAAAGTCAGCTGTCCCAAACATTTAACCTGCTCATCAAAACAAAGCACTCTCATTATCAACAGGTCTTTTTTCAAAACATCACTTGTCATTTTCGATTGCTCCCAGGGACCAGTATAGGCCTATTGTAGTAGTATCTATTATCTATTATCAACCACCAATTCAGCTGATGTCGATGTGTATATCCTGTTCCCATTTTTCTATTGTTTTATATCAACTTCAACCACACCAATTACTTGCCACAATGTGACAATGTCCAGCAACGTGGCAGCTTGTATTGTAATACCAAAAAAGACAGTCTGCAGTGAAACTGAGGGCCACCAATCTAACTGCAAAACTGTCTTCCATCACATCACCTGTGAAATCCTTGTTATAAACTTTGAGGAATTCCTCCAAGTTATAAATTAATTTGGTGGGTAATCACCAGTATGACTGAGTCACCATCACTGGGACCAGAAGTAGCGTATTAGTCCAGGCTTACTGTTACTGGTAGGCCTAATCAATGTTTGCAATTAAGGGTCTTGAAACTGAATGAGAAACAAAAGGCTGTTGGTTAAGGGATTCACCTCTTCCAACAGCTGGCCTTAGTTTTAGTAGACGTACATGTTGTGTACAAGGCCAAGGAAATAACACAACACTAACAATTTTTTGCTGAAGAAATGCGGTTCAACTCACCATGACACAGTATGATCGAGTGACCAGTTTTCGGGGTAGAACAGTTTTCGTGGTACTCCTGTTTTTTTCCCGTTTATTCACGCCCGCGCCCGCGAGACATAAACATTTCACGGTAAATTAATATCTCTTTTTTCGATACATAACAAAATAATTACGGAGCGAGTAATGCCACAATCGGGCGGTAAAGTCTTAGGCCTACATGGCCTAGTACCATGAAAACCAGTCACACTATCCTTGGAGGAATTCCTCCAAGCACCATCATACCAAGCTGTGACCATGACAACATGCATGACAAACAAAGACAACCACAATGACTGCCGCGGCAAAAAACTAAACCTACCTCTTCAAATCGTACATCTTGAAGAAGTTTTCAGCTTCCACCAAGCTGTTTGTCGCCCCTTTCTTTACATATCTTGTTTCAAAATCGAACACAGACTTAGCAGACTTAGAGGCCATGTTGTCACCAGCAGAGTTAGAGGCCACTGAACTGTAACTGACAGAACATGCAGTCCTACTGTGGCCTGAATAGTGAAACGGATGTTGTTGAGTGCCAAATCTGGGACACCTAGTTATGGTCGTTTCACACGCCTTCTGCGCTGTGAAAAATACACCAAAGACTTTCAAAGGCCGAAGAAGCATTGCACTTTCGAGTCTGTGTGTAATTTATCACAGATTTTGGGATCCCCGTCGTTTGTGCAGTTATTTAATGTTACTAATTTTGTGTCCTCTCCAAGAAGACATTGTTTACATTTTTTCGTTGTTTCGTCGGTTCAGATAGTGATTATTCCAGCTCGACCGCAGATCCATCTTTCGTCGGCTGACGACTTGTCCTCGCGGTTCACATCCCTTTGAGCAGACAAAAACTGTGTTATTTGCTGACACTTTACATGAAATCTTATTCCCCCCTTGCCTAAGGCAGATTTTTCAGAATTAAGTCCCTGATCTTTCATGAAGTGCAGATTGTCGGATCAGCTCCTCAGATTGTCAACGTGGGTTGGGTGGGGCGGGGGTGGACCCCATGGATGGGTCATAAAGCTAAACCTTGGCTGGGTTGCACAAAACTCATGTTAGCGCTAACATCATGTTAAATGACGTAAAATGACAATGGATTTTGACGTCATCTAACGTAAAAGTTAGCGCTAACACCATGTTAGCGCTAACATGAGGTTTGTGCAACCGGCCCACTTTAAATGACTCATCTTGGATCAATTTGATACCAATATGACCTGTAATTTTCTTTCAGACCCCCTGATGTTGTGGGCTGTATGCAAACCACAAGGAAGTTCCTGATTTCAATCATCCTTGGTCTTATACAATATAGGCAAACAAAACAAGCACTGCCTACTAATACACAAGAACAAACAAGTGTTGACCTCACAAGTATAATTTTATTGATACCAAACACTTCTTCAGCAAAATCGTCTTGGCCAAATTTCTAATATACAAAGGTGCCAAAACAATACGCATGTAAGTTCCACTGGTACCCCAGGTATTATATCGTGTTGAGCCAGACAAAATGAATCAGTGAGACATGAAATACAGCTACATGTAGATCACTATGCCCTGACTTTATATCACAGTCACATACCGGTAGGCTACTTAGTGCCCCTACCCCTTAGCACAACCCTGAAGACACCCTCCGGCTTTGATACGGTACTGGTACAAGTCATTAGCATGCACTGTTTTTTAAAACTAAAGATGCATCATGTACCATATTGAGCAGTAGGCCTAGGCCCTACAAGGTGTCTAAAAGAGTGTGCCTTTGTATTTTCTGGGGACCAGGTTGTGTGATGTTCAATAGGAGTACCGGTAGTCAGCCGCGCATATTGCCAACAGATGGCAGCAAAGTCTTAGCGGACCAATGTACAGGAAAATCGACGTGATTGCTGCTCGATCGATAATGACCGGGTCCGCTATGCATTGAATTGGGCCGTAGTGACACCTAGTGGTCAACTCGCTGACAGCTCCTATTGAGTTTTTAAACCTGATCCCTCTGGATTTCAAGGCCTATCGCGACACTTTTTTGGGACACCCTGTAGAGAATTTTACATAAATTTTAGCAGTAGATCATCATTACAACCTGAAACAAACAGGAGCAAAGACCAGATCGTAACCGTAGCAACTGCTGCCATGGCAACTGCTACAGAAAGCACGATCAGAGGTAAATGGGGTACCGGCAAACAAAAGGAGGCGCTGATCATCAACTCGGTTAAAACGCAGGTGTGCATGCCTTTGCGATTGTTGAACGTCATCAGCCGTCGTGCGTCATTCTGACGTTACAAAAACTGCGTCATTCACAACCCATGACGTCGACCATTCGCCTGTCAATTACGCTAAAATGGTCAACTTTATCGATTAAATTCATCATGTTCCCGCAGAAATTTTTGCTCAAAAGCAATATTTTAGCAGTTCTGTACTTAATGATAGAAACGTAAAATTAGAAATTGAGTGCAATGTTTTACTTATATTTGGCCTAGAAACAGGGTGTGCTATTCAGAATTAATTGGAAAATAATGTTAGCCTCACTTTCAATGATGCAGTTATGACCGAGTTGATAGTCAGCGCCGCATCGCGGATTAGGTCTGCCGGGTACCTCATTACCACTTTACTTATTATTTACGGTATCACATCATCTTCAGCAGATATTATCATAATCAAACTTACCATAATATCTAGTATGTACAAATTTGGACTCCATAAAATATTTTGTCATAACATTACCTGGAAAACATTCAATCTTCATATTCACGAAATATACAATGTCCTGGTTCCCATCAAGAGCAATATACTTTGAGGAACATACCTAAATAATTTGTTTAAAACCCTTGCTCACTGCATCTGTACGGTACCATTGTGCAAGCCTCCATGAGGTCTGATCCCACTCGATGGGAGTTGTATGAAACGAAATGCACTGAATTACTCCTACACAATATTTACCGGTACGTACCGTACATGTACAGACCTGCTGTAGTACAGGAATCCAAATGTCACATTTAAAGCATGTCCTTTCCAAACGTCCAGTCATCACCACTGAGAGTAGAATTGTAGTCGACGTTATAAATTATTTGAGTTTCCTTCACCTGGGCGGCTGTTGTAATAAATTTCGCAATCTTAGGTTCGAACCTTGGCCAAAATGCAATGGATTTTGCGGTGGATTTTGTCGCGGTTGTTGTTGAATAATCTGAATTAACTGACTGTCACTATTTTGTCGCATTACTGGTGAGATTATGTTAACTGGCACCATGGTGACTGACTGAGGCATAATTTGTACTTGTTGATGGGACAACTGTTCTTGAAAATTTTGTTGTTGTACCACCTGTTGCCCCGGTAATGTTTGTTGTTGTACCACCTGTTGTCCAGGTAACGTCTGTTGTTGTATCACCTGCGAGAGTGTCTGTGTCACCTGTGGATGTGTTTGTTCTTGTATCATTGGTTGACATTGAACCATATGCTGTCCAGATTGTTCTACTTGTTGAGATAGTACTTGTAATGTCTGTTGACCGTGTTGGTCAACTTGTACCACCTGTTCCCCTGGTGGTGATAACCGTTGTTGCATCAAAGATTCTCCAGGCGACAACTGCTGTCCTTGTTGTTGCATCACCTGTTGTTGCTCTGGTGATGCCAACTGATGTCCTTGTGAAACCTGTTGTTGTGTCACCTGATGCCCTGGTGATACCTGTTTCCCTGGTGACAACTGTTGTTGCATCACCTGTTGGCCTTGTTGTTGTATCACCTGCTGTCCTTGTGATGCCTGTTCTTCCTGATGCCCTTGTGACACCTGCCGTAGTATGACCTTTTGTTCTTGTGACACCTGTCCTTGCATCACCTGATGCTGTTGTGACACCTGCTGTTGCACTCTCTGATGCCCTTGGAATGTAGTTTGTCCTTGCTGTCCCATTACTGTCTGCTGTTCTTGTTGTTGTAGAAAGTGTTGATCTTGTTGTTGCAAGACTTGTTCAACACGCTCCACTTGTTGTTGTAAAGCAAATTGCTGTTGGTCTTGAATCCGCATTCGTTGGATATTGTTGCTAGAGGCTTGGCCTGAAAAGATAAGAAGACAGATAGGTAAATCCCAAGCACAGATTCACCCACCAGTTGAGTCCCATCAAGGTTCTGTAGGCCAGGGGCCGGTTGCACAAAAGAAAAAAAACAGCGTTAGCACTAACACTGGCGTTAAATGTGTTTTGAGCAACTGAAAAATAACGCTATGTTAGCTAACGCCATGTTAGCAGATTTAATGCCAAAATAGGCCTAAGGCCACATTATCTTAACGTTGATTTGGGAATTTTTGTGCAACCGGCCCCAGGTTTTTCATGCAATATGCGTTTGGTAAAGTATTCGCAAAGTATTTGAAACATGATATTCATCTCTGGCACATATTGAGTTACTTATTCCCACCACACCACCCCTGCTCCAAAAAGTGAAACCCAATGCGTCCAATATTGCCAAAGAATCTTAGCAAATTATGGCCGTGCCCAATGCAAAATTGAGCACATTAGGATACACTTGTGGTTGAATGAATACCTACCGGTACCATCAACTGGTAGCACAAACGTATCTTGGCTGAGGTTGAGTATATCAACAACTCCTTGTAATTCTTCCTGCTGTTTTCTCAGCGTATCGAGTAGATTGTGATGCTTGGCTTTTAGCTGGTGAAAGAGAAGTTGTTGGGCTTTGGTGAGGTGGATCTGGCGAACGGATAACACCTGCAATAGAAAACATAATGTCACATGAGTTCACATTATCATCAATACTCATGCCTGCAATCTGCTACACTCGGCCCCAGTGTGTATCCGACGTCCCGGTCTCCTACACACTGGCACATTTGGGGCTCAAAAGCCGGTAACACCACTGGATGGCACTCCACTGGGCTCCAGCCAATCACCACGCTTTCTCACTCATAATTCCCGCGGAAATTACATGTACTTCCAGGAAAAACCCAACCTCGTCCCCAGGTGTATAGTTCGCTCAGACAACCTTGGACCACTCGCCATATTGTCAGAAAGCGAACGAGGTTAGGAAAACCCAAGGACCCGTGCTGCCACCACGCGGTCTTCACGACTGTTAATCTCTAAAAGAGCCAGACGCGGAGTGTGATTTACCGAAGGGGTGAGCCCGTAGCGTCTGGCCAAGCGAGACTAGNTTGATAACAGTGGCTGGTAGACGAGATAAGGATTTGGGTGCTTGGGCCTCAGTTGCTGTATTGGTGGTCACAGAGGAAGAGACCACAGATAAATGAGAAGGCCCTGGTTCAACACACGAGTTCTGTCGGCTGAAAGACTCCTGCAATAAAGCAAAAATTTACTAAAGCAAGTGATTTCAAAAGTTGAATTTTCACTTTGAAGTGACACTTAGCAATGGCTTGTATTTCCTGATGCTACTTAGAATGCATCGGTACAAAGCCAAGCCATGAAAATCTAGAAGATATAAGAAGCAGGCATGGTCTGCTTGGACTCTCAAGAACTTGAATGACAAACATGCCAGTGTTATAGGACATATAAAGCCACAACTTTTGTATTATTTTTTCCACTCTGCCAGGGTGGTTTCCGAACCCATCTCGCATGTGCAGTTTGGATCATTGTACGTCAGGCCAGCTAACCATGAGGCCATAAAGAAATCCTCCTTAGCCAGCAGATTAACTTGCCATATTGGGCACACACCACTATCGTCTTAGAAAAACTTACTGGTACCGGTACAGGAAGATTTGGACTTGTCCCAGTAACCAGGTCAGAAGGACATGGTGATGCTTCTTTTTCATCTGTTTCTAAATAAAGAAATGAATTGGAAGGGATTGCACCTGTTGTTTCCTCTGCTTGGCCTGAAAAGGAACCACAAAGCTTTGATTTGTTTGTCCACTCATTTCTTAACGTGATGTTATTCCTTTCATTTCTTTATGTATTTGAGGACCACATCAGTCCATTTAGAGGTATTTTAACTCTTCGTAACCGCAAACCACTGTAGCGGGATCCTGATTACACGATGCAATGAACATTCATTCAGTGCCCTCTACGTCACTACGTGCGTATTGGTCATGGCACAGTACATGTATGTTTCGTGTACAAAACAAACATTTCATGCTCACCAATGGTGCCCGACTCAGCATCAGCATTTTTCCCAATTGATACAGTTGATGAACATCTGACTGACTCCGTGACCTGCCGAAGAAGCTGATTTGGTTGTCTTTGAGATTTTTCCTTCAGGGCTGCTTGAGCAACACTTAAACTGTGGAGAAATGAAAAAAAATACGTTAGATTGGTGTTTCACCATCCTTGTTAAAGAAACTTCCTCATAATGGTTTCAGGCACGAATCCAGGGGGCACACCCGGCCCGTGCCCCCCCCCCTATTTTTCGGTGACCAACGTTAGAAAAATTGCCCTTTTTCAAAGTGCCACAAAATTGCCTTGTAATTTGTCCCTCAGATGACGGGAAATCGCACCAACGGCCTTCTAGATTTCAAAATTTTCTGGCGGAGACCCCAGAACCCTGCCGTGGCTTCGCACCTTCGGGGCTCGCCTTCATTGGTCCACCTGTGGCCTTCTATGCCCCCCTTACCATAATCCTGGATCTGCCCCTGGGTCTACAACTTACCTTACAACAGTGTTGGTACAAACTATGAACTCAGGCTTTGAATTCCACTGATTATAAGAGATATAATACGATGACTTTAACCACAGCCACTGTTCCCCTTTCGTTAAAAATCTGTAATAACACGACTGACTTTTCCCTGTCTCTGATACTGAAAAATTCAAGAACATTTACTTGTAAAGATGTCAGTACGTTTGTCAACACCATTACTTGTAAAGANGGCCGAAACTTCACATGGACATAAAGGTCATCTGCAGGGGGCCACATATTACATTGGAGCGCTTTGGGTTAAGGCATTCCTGAGTTACAGCAATGGGACCGAAACTTGGTGCCGTGGGTCATCTGACCTAGGGGTACATGTATATATGTACCAAGTTTCAGATCAATAGCTCCAGCGGTTACGAAACGTGCCCTGCTAACGGACAACGGACGACGGACGCTGCACCATTGTAATAGCTCACCCAATGAGCTAAAAATGCTTACCTTTCTTGGACCAAAATCGGAAGCAGCCTTGGCAACTGAGTAGATGGTAGACAGGAGGGAATGTATCTTGTCGCATACGGAAAAACAGGTTCATCTGATTTTTCTCTGGAATAATGATTTAAAATATGAGCGTCTTTCTGTGTGAGAGGTATTGGAACGATGGCTCCCATGAACTAGCCACCCTTACAATAACCACTCTCCTCAGGTTGCTAACAACAGAGTTATTCATTATCACCAAACCAGCAATATATTAGACAGGATTAGCACCTTTCCGACTCCAACTCCGACTACAACTACGAGAACGAATTGTAGTCCGCTGTCGTCATCCTAAATAAAAACGATTTGATAGACGTTTGCAAATCGTAAAATGCCATAACTTTGTGGCAGAATAATTTTGACTCGTAATCGGAAGTGCACCTAAATCGCAAATATCATAGTCGTATTTCAAGTCGTAACGACTAGGATTACGAGTTCAATATTCATAATTTATCCGTATTTCCGATTTATAAGGCCAAATTTTTCTGCCTTCAGTACCGGTATATGGTGTTTGATGAATTGAAAACGTCTACCAACTCGTTTTAATCAAGGATGTCCACAGCGGACTGCAATTCGTTCTCGTAGTTGAAGTCGGAGTCGGAAAGGTGCTAATCCTGTCTATTGGCCTACCTTGTTGGTAATCTTCAATATTATCATCACCTGCCACAAGCTGATGTTGCCCTAACTGATGGTAAAGCACTGGTATATCGTCTTTGTAGATATAGTCAAATATGGAATGATTTATCAAGTCATTCTGAAGTAAAAAGGGACAAGAACATTATTAAACTTGATCTACATGTATTATGCACCGTTTATTATTCTAAGCATCATTTTTGTTTGTCTATTTGAAATAACTTGACACCAAAAAAAAGGAGAACAAACTTAAAGGGACTAGGAAAATTTTTTCAAGCTTCGGTTATTACAAAATGCTAGTCTTTCATGATAAATTTCCACCGTCAATTCACTTTTTCAATTAACTGTTAATTACTGGCACCCAGACAAATCAGTTATCACCACACCATGGAGCATTCACCACGTCACTGGGAACCTAATCAACATAATAGAGTACAAGCTCGCTCCATACAAAACATACAGCGAGAGGTTCCCAGTGACGTGGTGAATTCTCCATGGTGTGGTGATGACTGATTTGTCTGCGTGCCAGTAATTAACAGTTAATTGAAAAAGTGAATTGACGGTGGGAATTTATCATGAAAGACTAGCATTTTGTAATAACCGAAGCTTGAAAAAATTTTCCTAGTCCCTTTAAATCTGACACATACTGCCTTGTAACCCATCGCAGATGTAACATTCTCTGAGGCATAGAGAATGTTTCCAACTTTTGTGATCACCAACACAAACGCATTTGAAGCCTGAAAAGAGACAAAAATACATTTTTACCCTGCCATTGTTATAGATTGTAACGATTTCTGTCTCCTTGAGTATCCTGAAGCTTTGTGGGGTTTCGACCACTGCTGTTCTTGCTAATTTTCACACTCGCTCAGTTATGGCAATGTCAGGAAGTGTTAATTTTTGTGGAAATGCAGGCAATTTTAAAGTGTGACTTCAAGTTTGACTGACATCAGGCATGTCAGCAACATGTACCGTACAATATATTCTGATGGACTCGGGTGGCAGGGCTGTTCAATTTCGTCACTTGAGGAATCTGAGTTGTGATCCTTGGGAAAACGGAAAAAGCTATGCACTTGGAAATTGCAGGGATTACATGAACCGTACTTATTGTGCTGTACAGAATAATCGCTCATTACCAGAAATCCATAAACTAGGCAACTCACTTGGAGCGCTGCTATTGTCTGACCCTCCACTGCTCTGGTGATCCCTTTGTTCTGGTAATAAGGCCAGCGAGCCCTGCCACTTCAGTCCATGTCAGGTTAACTGTACTGCTGTATTCATTGTAGGCACACACTTAAATATGTGTTTATAGGGGTATTTTCCAAGTGCATACATTCTGTTTTCACTTGTCCAGCTTAGGTTGAACTGGACGGAAACAGGAACAATAGGGACTTAGGAGGGTTTAAGAATTGCTGGTATGCTGCAACTTGCAGCTTCATAGCTTCCCCATTTTTTCAAGGATCACAACTCAGATTCCTCAATTGATGAAAATTAACAGTCCCTTTAATGATCCAACTTACATCAAGCATGATCTGCATGAACTCATCGTTGGTCAGAAAGGACGGTTTCCATGTTTCTTGGACCTCATGGGCATGCGACTGAGCAGCCATTTCTAAAAAAATAAGAAGTAAGAAAACAAAGTAATGAGTCGAAGAAAGCATAACACAGTTGTTTATTAAACAGTAACTTCCAACAGTAGGCTAGGTAGTACCTGGTAGGCCTACCTAGTAGATTATACTAGTCCATGTATGGTACCTAGTACCATTAGTTTATGGTATACTCCAAGCGAGTATGATGCCTACCATTATGTTTCTTGAGGAATGCGATGGTAACTTCCAACAGTAGGCTAGGTAGTACCTGGTAGGCCTACCTAGTAGATTATACTAGTCCATGTATGGTACCTAGTACCATTAGTTTATGGTATACTCCAAGCGAGTATGATGCCTACCATTATGTTTCTTGAGGAATGCGATGGCTGTTTTCAGGACGGTTGTTTTATCCATCTTCCGGTTACTATAAGATACCATTGACAACAGCTCATGGATCAACATATTGAACTGATCTCGACGTTTCTTCTCACTCAAGTTACGTGATTTCCTGAAGAAGAATATTCAACATGCATTCCCGCAAATAAGAAATGAACAAAAATGCATCATCGTACATTTCAAGAATTAGTCTTTCTTGATTACAATGTATCACAAGTGAGGATTCTTGAATCAAGGATATTCTTATTTGGATACATTGTAATCAACCTGAAACCATTCACATCATGAATGCACACATTCACATTTTAGTACCGGTATCTTTGAAGATCCTATCTGACACCTAATACATGTATGCATTAGGCTAATTGCTTGAACATTTCTGACATTTCAAATTCTTTGCCAACACAGAACATGCTAATGACCTATGTGTAGGGTACCAATTAGTGAGGTCCGTGTTAGGTAAATGTAAAGTCAGTTCACACATACGCTCAGACAGTGATGTTGCACATTAGCACTTGAAACTGTTTAAAAGTGTCAGATCCGCCAAATATTTATATAGCAACAAGACAACACATTTTATTGCTATAAAATCTTACCGTTTTGTTTCACCACATTCGCTTTCATCGCCTTCCTCACAAAGACTTTCTGCCAAGGAATAATGTCTGGAGAGAAAAAAGGTACAGACTGATAAGAAATGACACAAAAGACTGCAACCATATTAGAATTCCTGGAAGGTGCATGCCCTGACCAATGGGAGAGTTCCAGAGGTCAAAGCAGGTGCATGACCTGACCAATAGGAGAGTTCCAGAGGTAAAGGAAGGTGCATGCCCTGACCGAGTTCCAGAGGTCAAGGCAGGTGCAAGCCCTGACCAATAGGAGAGTTCCAGAGGTCAAGGAAGGTGCAAGCCCTGACCAAAAGGAGAGTTCCAGAGGTCAAGGCAGGTGCATGCCCTGACCAATAGGAGAGTTCCAGAGGTCAAGGAAGGTGCAAGCCCTGACCAAAAGGAGAGTTCCAGAGGTCAAGGCAGGTGCATGCCCTGACCATAGGAGAGTTCCAGAGGTCCTGGAAGGTGCATGACCTGACCAATAGCCTAGGCCCGGGAGTTCCAGAGGTAAAGGAAGGTAGGCTACATGCCGCCCTGATCAATAGGAGAGTCCCAGAGGTCAAGGCAGGTGCATGACCTGACCAATAAGGAGATCCAGAGGTTCTGGAAGGTGCCCTGACCAATAAGAGAGTTCCAGAATTCAAGGAAGGTGCATCCCCTGACCAGTAGGAGAGTTTCAGACATCAAGGCAAGTGATGACCTGGCCAGTAGGAGAGTTCCAGAGGTCAAGGCAGGTGCATTCGAGAGCCTGCCCAATAGGAGAGTTCCAGAGGTCCTGGAAACTGCATACCCTGACCAATAAGAGAGTTCCAGAGGTGCATTCGAGAGCCTGACCAATAGGAGAGTTCCAGAGATCCTGGAAAGTGCATGACCTGACCAATAGGAGAGTTCCAGAAGTAAAGGAAGGTGCATGACCTGACCAATAGGAGAGTTCCAGAGGTCAAGAAGGTGATGACCTGACCAATAGGAGAGTTCCAGAGGTCAAGAAGGTGATCACCTGACCAATAGGAGAGTTCCACAGGTCAAGAAGGTGATGACCTGACCTAGGAGAGTTCCATAGGTCAAGAAGGTGATCACCTGACCAATAGGAGAGTTCCACAGGTCAAGAAGGTGATGACCTGACCAATAGGAGAGTTCCAGAGGTCAAGAGGTGATGACCTGACCTAGGAGAGTTCCATAGGTCAAGGAAGCCGCATTTTTCTTGTAGAACGATAATCTCCATCCACTGCTATCAGAGGTTTTCGGCTCTGGGCAGCGGAAATACTAAGTATGCTTGTGCGTTTTTCTGGGCCACCCTGTATAATAGAATAGAGAAGCATGTGAACCACTGACCTTTTTGACCCCGCCCCTGAGCCATGATCACGATGTGGACGCAGACTGTCCAAGTCTACTGAGCGTCTGTTGCTGCTAGAACACCCTCCATTGGAAGTGTCATCGTCCGAAAACTGGAGTGAGTTTTCGGAAGGGTCTTTCAACGACATTATCCGTTTTCCATCTCATTGGTTCATTATATAATACGCAGCTCACACCAGTTCTTTTACAGACGAATCTATAATTCAGGGCCCAATTAGCAGTGATTAGGCTATAGTTCACACATTTCAGTATGAGTCAGTTCATGGTGGACATAGGCAGACAGATATAGCGAGGTCATTATGTGTTACAACAAAGTAGCCAACTCACAACCCTACAAACGAACTATTGAACTCCTGTTATCGTTTGGAAATCGGCAGTATTCATCATTAAGATCTTTCATAATGTCCAAATCCAATATCAAACTTGTTGGATCCCTGACTGAATCATATCCAGTTGTGGCAATTTCCATATTCATAAACGCACACCACGAGAAAGTATCCCATAACCAGATATAAACTTGAGGATCCTAGATTAATAAGTTCATGTATGTACCATATACATAGTATTCCACTAGTGATGACATAACAACCCTTGATCATGCGCAGTCAGACGCCATCTGTTCGCCTGGTCGGCCGACACGCGTCACATGACCACATAAGTCCCGTGACCATTAGCACATGGGACAAAAAGCGCCATTTGGAGGAAATACAAGGACGCGGCAGTGGGTCAGCTTTGTAATGGTAAATGCTATTCAATAGCATAAGAATATTAGCTGAGCCACTGACGCGTGCGCTTTGTTGCGCTATAGCATTGCTATAGGCCTATCCCTCTGTCCCTGCCTTTACCAAAGGAATGACCTAAATGGATTCATTGGCGATAGAGCGTACTTCGACGACCTAGGCCTAATATAATACAAGTAATAATGACTTCGATAATGACTGCAATAATCGACCAGTGGAGCCACTGACGTATTCATGTAAATTGTATGGTGTGGGTGGGCCATTGATCCGCATCAATAAATGAAGGGGTGCATACCAAAACGACCTAAGTCAGACTTAGGCTGTTTTGACATGGTTGCACTGCAGTGCTCCTCATACCTTTCCCCACCTGCTTATTATATGGTTTGCCTACAGGTACTGCCCTCTATTGTTGAAAAATACAGGCAAAGTTTGTGATCCCAGTGCAGAAATGACCTAAGTCAGACTTAGGTTGTTTTGGCCCGAACAGTTGCTGACTTAGGCTATTTTCAAGGGCGTAGGCTGGGGGGGTGCACAGGGTGCACGTGCACCCTCCCACAGCAGTGAGAGAGTTCCGCTCTGGCAAGCAGAAAAAAATCAACCCTGTAATCGTGTAGATTTTGGCTAAGAATAGTGCTGAAATCACGTCTCAGAGCATCCAGATTCCAAAATTTTTTGGGGCAGGACCCCCAGACCCCCCTCCAGAACACACCTTTCTTACTTTTCAGCATTACTGTGAAACTTCATGCCTACACCAGCTGCATGAGTTCCGCTTTTGCAAAAATGTGCACCTCCCCAGGCTCAGACCAGCCTACGCCCTTGATTTTTGTGCTGACTTAGGCTGTTTTTACATGCAAACGAACTGACAATGGCTAGAAACTGTCTACTAGAGTTACTGAAGGTCATTCGTGTTTTTGACGTTTTCAGTTGTTTTTGGTGTGTATTAAAAAAGGTACTGCTTCTAATCAATGACCATTAAATACTGAGTTTCTAAGAAAGCCGACTTTAAACGATTTCCAAATTATGAATGGGTAAATATGTCCGATATTGTTTTCCATGACTTAGGTTGTTTTGGCATGTAACAGAATGTGTGTGTTGTTGCGCCTACTACAGTGTACAAAATGATACTGGCAGCCTTCTTATTGCCTTGAATCAACTGTAACTAATGATAATGCGACAATAGGCATATGTAGGTGGAATAAATTCTAATGATTTTGGTGGTTTGCGTGTGCAAAAATCCTGACTTAGGTCATTTTGCCGGGGAAAAATACTTGACTTAGGTGGTTTTGCCTCGTCAGGACCTGCCTCAAAACAGAAAACGCCCATTATCTCCCAATGTTATTATGTAAAAAGTGTTCCTATTTCACAAAATGGAATTACCCACGCCCCTGTACGTTCAAAAATATATTTTTCAATTCCTACCCATGCAGATTAAAAAATAGAGTTTTTTGCCTCTCCTAAAAAATGGTCAAAAGTGACTTAGGTCGTTTTGGCATGCACCCCTTCAAATGTCCCTCTATCCGCGCAACCCCGCCCTCCTCGAAATTGCAGCTCTGCGGTGCCCAAGGTAGCGACGGGTGTAGCGAGCGCTAAAAAACCTCTGCTCTCAGGATGGCAGGTCTCATTCCACAATAAAGAATTAGGCCTATCACATGATATAGCTATCCATATCGTGCAGTACTTGAAATTTTCGTCATTTATGGTTTTTGAAACAGGGCCGTCGCCGTCGTCTGCCTGCAGCGAAGCGGGCTCGGCGGCAGACGACGAGGGCGGTAGTTTGGTTCCCGAACTCACCGCTAGGCGCAGAAGAGTTCGGTATCGGCCTCGTTTGACCTTGACCTCACACACAGAATTCTGTGTGTCTGACGTCACAGAGGATAGACTGGTTCCTGGTTCCAACATACCGTGAGCTATGTTGGGATCGCGAACCAGTCTATCCTCTGTGACGTCAGACACACGGAATTCTGTGTGTGAGGTCAAGGTCAAACGAGGCCGATACCGAACCCTTTTGGCCCTAGCGGTGGGTTCGGGAACCAAACTACGAGGGCGGGAGGGAGTTGCAGCGGGAAACTGTCCACGCATTGATGTTTTTAGTGTTCAACTCCAATTAGGCCTACAATGGAATAAACATGGCCTTTTATAACATTCTTTCGAAGGAACTGTTCCAATCTCAAAAAGCAGCCGAAAACCCGTGTATCCGGCCTGAAATCTGAGACTGAGCTGCGTCACCGATCACGTGGCCTTTTGAATTTCCCGCGTTCAGTGGTTTGTTGAAACATGGCGGGTCTCGATCGGTGCTGGTTGCCAACGAGCTGATATTCACTGAGTAGATAAAAGTGGATAAACGAAATCCTTCATGAGACTCTGGACCCTACGACGACGAATGTACAGCCGGGCAGATGGAGAATAAAGGTACTGTAGGCTAAGTGCTGATACGGAACAGGAGTAGCTCTGAATAGTAGAATAGGCCCTACGTAGGCTACCGTACCGAACCATGGACTATAGATTGACGATAGGCAGGCCTATGTAGGATGGTATTGGGGGGAGGGGGGGGGCTGTTGCTGCCCGTGTTGCTGTTTCTTTGGCTCTGTGTTGCACCCATTGTTTGGGAAGTAAAATACATGTACTCGAAATCATTGCTGCGCCCCCACGCCCCCCTGAAAAGTAGGGCCTATTCATATTAATTCATAAAACAAGTGTGACTATCCTTTGTTCAGCACAAAAGATAAGTATCCACTTTGACAGTAGGCCTATACTGTTTATGGGCTTTAATTCTGTCACTGTTGTATTATGTAGGGGAAATCTGGCTAACGGGAACAAATTCAGATGTTACACCAGTACATGTAGGCCTATATGAATCTGACTGCAGGCAGTGGCAGAGGTAGATTGGGGGGGGGGGAGTTCAGTAGGCCTACTAAGTGATGCCCCCCCTCCATGCTACAAACTATGGTGTTTTTCATGGTTTTGAGTGTTTTCAGAGCAGGGTGCCACTTATTTATAAAGCGCAGTTTGGGATATGAGTTAGCATCGCTTGAAATTGTCGTGAAAATAGGCTGCTCTCTATGATAGTTTACATGTATTTGTTTCTAAGGCGAGTGTCATGACAAGTGTCACTCTAGTACACAATATCTTCTAATGTTTTCTCTGCAAATAATTCCCTCTGCAAGTGCAAAAGCAGTCCTAAATCCACCATGGAAAGAACCCAGTTGAATACATGTGACAGAAATATTTTATTAATGGATATGGATTAGCCCCAGTGAGTTGACCTAGAATGCCTTTATTATTCCGTGAGATTTATATGGAACTATTCCTGGTGCAGCTAATTTGTAAATCATATATCACGGACACTTTAAAGGAGCTGGACGTCCAAGTTGTAAACACTCACTCACTGGTTCTCTATCCACGCGACGCCTGCGGTGCTGCCACCTATTGTCGGTGATATGTATTGTACTGACGTGGATTGATGTGAGTGAGTTGCATTGGACCGGGCACCAGTCTAACGATCACGGGGCGCTACTGGTGCGGTCACCTTCACGAAGGAATAAAACTAGTTTGCCGACCACTGTTTGTAAACAAACTGGTTTGTTTACAACTTGGACGTCGAACTCCTTTAATAGTTAGTGGGCGGCCTAACTTGCAAAAAACATTTTTCACATGTTTTAAGATGTGTTTCCTAAGGACATTTGTGGGCACTCGTTTACTTTTTCTGATAATATACAGTAATTACAGCCCTTTTGATTAAAGAACCAATATGTTAATTCGATGCCCTTGACTGAATGAGGAACCCACAAACTAACGCCACGACGTGGCACTGTTAGGCCGTTTTTTTTTAATTAGTTGGTTTACAGGAAATTTGGTAGGAAATCTGAAGTCGGAGGGGAAAAAAAATAAAAAAAATAATCAACATTTACTGATTTTTTTTTTGAAATATATCCTGACATGCTCTACGGAGAAGAGGAGGAAGAAATATTTCCACCATGATGGCTCCCAATCACTATTTTTTCGACATCAAGAAGCTGAAACACAACATCAGCAGGAAAAAATAACTGAGAAATTTGAAGTTTTATTTTTTTCAGAGGTTTATTTTTATGCACAGGATCGGAGGAGAAAAAAAACACCTAAAATCCAATTTTATTTTTTTTCTGAATTTGGCAATTTCAACGTCGGCGGTCCCGTAAACCAAGTAATAAAAAAAAAAGGTCTTAGTGTAAGACCCGTAAGTTCCTATTTTCTAACAGTATTTCCATTTAGTTCTTGTCCCAAAATAAACCACTCTGTTTGGTTCAATTTTGATGTTTGATATCAAAGTTCTCAATATATCACTCTTCTGTTCTTTAGAAATGCCACAGGATGCCAATATTGACAATGTCTTTGGGGGAAATTCTGGAAAATTGTGTAGAAAAATGTACAGTTTTTTATGGTGCAATGTCAACAGCTAAAAAAGCGACGTCGATATGTCATTCGGGTCTTATACTCACTGCGCCATCTGTTATTACAGTTTGTCACGCGGGTTCCCCATTATTACATCATTTAGAATACCATCAATATTCTTAATAAAGTTATAGACAAAATTACTAATACATGTATTCAGTTTTTTTTAAATTGATTGGTAATAATTGGCAGGAATTTAAAAGGTTTGTTACGGTACTCTTGTTCTTTGTGCAGGAATTACAATCGTTGATGAAGCCCCGTCTTTTGCACGGGAGATAGGCACAGGTAAGCAACTGGCTGTAGGCGAATGTGGCTTAAGAGCTTTCAATAGAATCCTACTATCATGGGTTCCAGGGACCCAGTAGCTTAAAGCGTGCACGCAAATCCTTTAGTGCAGGCTGATAGTAAATAATAGGTGGCCCTCAAGTGGACAGTAGCTTTTACGCACGCCGGAGTTTTGAGTCAATAAAGGTCCCTGATTCCCAACAAAAAGTGTGCTATAGCTGCATAATGAGGAGGTAGCCTAATTTTTTCTACTACCATTTGATGGCGCTGCGACCGTATCCACTTTTCCACTGTGACGTTGTTCGGAACGTCAACGTCACACTGCCGTGACGTTGTGGCTTCATGCTCGCACCGCACATTGCCACGGAGATGACGTCCTGCGCACACTGCCACGGAGATGACGTCCTGAAGACAATGAAGAGGCCTGATATGGTCGCAGCGACATCTTTCCGTGGAGAAGTGGCGACCTCCTCATTCAGAATTGCTTTAGACTCACATGCCGATCAATATGAAATGCACAAGCCTTTGGCCAATCTGCTTCAGATCTGCTGAAAACAACAGATCTAAAAAATAAAACATCTTTATGCTCAAAAAATTTCTTAAGTTATGCAATTTCAAATTCCGATTATAATATTATGCCGTGATGTGGTTGTGTTGTGCCATGATTTTATTCTGTAATCACTTCTTACACATGAACAGTTCTTTTATTAAATTTTGCACTTGCAAACTGCACACAGCGCTGGTGATGAAAACCACAATATCACAAACCTAGAATAGAATCCTACAATCATGGTCTAATACAAGCTGTGCTTCCACTAGAGCTTTTAAACCCGGTCTTAATAGTAGGCCTACCGGTGTCTATCTGCATATAAATAAGACCGGATATTTCACAGCTTGCGCTTCCACAACAGGGTTTCAGGTTACCGGTAGTTGGTTCGGCTACAGATGGCGATACGTGGAGTGAATCGCATGTTGTTTAGTACTTTTGAGCATGTGCAATGTCGCAAGCCATCTTAAGCCACCTGTCACCGATCATAATACTACAAATACACCCGGACTTATTGCCATTCCACTAGAGAATGGCAATAAGAGAAAACACCGATGTTGGTCCGGTTCTAATTCGATTCGGAGTATAGAGGCTATGCACTGACGTCATCAAATGACGTCATCAATGGGTATGACGCCACGTGTTGGATGGAAAACGGACGGAGCACGTGGTCAGATGCACTGCGTCAGCATATGTCACAACGTTCCATCCAACATGGCGTCACCTCGCTGATGACGTCACGTGCATAGCCTCTATACTTGGCTATGCTATCTGAGCCTAATACGTAGCGGAACCGGGCTTATTAAACACGGACATCCTGTAATGGAAGCAGAATAAACCCAGACAAACCGGCTTTTTCTGTAATGGAAGTGCAGCTACAAATACCCTCAGGTTCATCTTATGACCTCCTTTTTATGTATGATTCCTCAAATTATGGTCGACTTTTTGGGGGTTTCAGTTGGTACCAGCATCATATTTGACAAGAGATTAGACAACCATGTCAAAGGCTATCACCCCCTGGTAAGTTAACTCACAGCTGCATGATTTCAAAGCATCTTTGCGACACTATATTTAAAGCCTAACAGACATCACACTTGCGACTAGAGACAACTAGTCGCCACTGAGCTACTGGCGACTGGGAGGATCTAGCTGGAACTGGAGGCGACTGATGATCAGTCGCCAGAAATGGTCAACGTACGCACCCTTGCAACTCGCTGGAACTGAG
Organism: Notospermus geniculatus; assembly: GCA_002633025.1. Classification (NCBI taxonomy): domain Eukaryota; kingdom Metazoa; phylum Nemertea; class Pilidiophora; order Heteronemertea; family Lineidae; genus Notospermus; species Notospermus geniculatus. Next base: position 69,309 of record NMRB01001193.1, read on the forward strand.
ATTTTGCCAGTCGCCGCGAGTTGCACATCTTCAACTTTCTAGCCAAAGCGACTAGTTGTACCCAGTTTCGTTCAGTCTGCAATGTATGTGGGCTTGCGACTGATCAGTGCCAGTTTTCTCAACGAAACCTAGTCTCGTCGAGTCTCAACGCACCAGATGTTATATCTGAATTTCTGCCAGTCGCAAGTGCAATGTATGTGTGGTCAGGACATGATGACTGATTGGATCCTTCCAGTTTTACTAAGTTGCTGAATTTGCGAAGAGTGCGCAGCACGTACATCACCAGCGACTGATCAGATCAGTTGCTTCCAGTCGCAAGTGTGACGTACGCCTGGCTTCAGCGTAAGTCACAAGTAAACCAACAATGGTGAATTACCCATTGCATGCCTTTAGATTCCCCTAAAGAAACAACGGTACACATCGGTTCCCAAATTAGCACAAGCAAAGGTCCCCAAATTCGATCCTGCAAAATGTCCCCAAATTATCCCAAAGTAACAAAGCAAAAACAGGAAAGTTCAAAAATTAAAGATTTGTGAACAGACACACAACGCCTTGTTCGCTACTAACGCCACTAGCTTCAAGAGTCTCTTCACGAGTCATACATGTACTCTCTGTGTTTTGGCCCCTCTTCAGGGAGATGTGGCAGATTCAAGTGTCGGTTCCATCAAACATCTGGAACTGAATAGCGATGAGTGTGTTACTGATGCCGTATTGTACAAGTTAGCTCAAGCCCCTGGGGTAAGTACATGTAGGCCTCATTTTATGTAGGTACTCCTGTTGTTCGCTCGGGGGGGGGNGTCATGCTCAGCTGCCATTAGTTCATCTGAAGTCATTATCATTGTGGATTAAATTTCATGCAAAAATGAAGGCAATTGTTGGTGGAACCTTGTCATTTGTCTCAGTCTTTTTGTTTTTCTGCATGGCAAACTTTGCTTTCATTGTATTTCATCTTGGCTGATCCCATGGTCCATAATATTCATAAACAACTTAAGTCGAAGTGTGATACTTATCTTTTGTGTTGAACAAAGGATAAGTGTCACACTTAGACTTAAGTAGTTAAATGAATATCCGCCCAGAAGTGAATGTACTGGTATCTAAATTGAAGTCATTTCATAAATTCTTGTCCTAAGTTTACCCATAGTCGTTGTCTCATTTATACTCACAGTGGGACTTCAAAAAATTGGAAACAATCAATTTGTCAGGATGTCGGTACGTCACAGATCGAGGCATAAAGTGGATGTCGCAAATTATGCGAAAGGCAGACAGTTTTGAAAAGGTACGTTGAGATTTCTGAACTTATCCATAGCATTGTTATGTGAATATTGCTTATCCATAGCGATGTGATGTCAGTATTATACATAGTGATGTGATGTGAATATTACTTATCCATAGCATGTAATGTGAATATTACATAACCATAGTGATGTGATGTGAATATTACTTGCCCATAGTGAAATCATGATGATGTGAATATCACTTATCCACAGTGATATCATGTGAATATAACTCAGCAATGTGATGTGCATATCACTTTTGGAATTTTAATATAACTTATCCATTAGAGATGTGGTCTGTCCAATTCTGATGATCTAGCAAAATCAAGGAGTAGACTGTATATTCCTGGGTCACTTGAAGAAAAAGTAAACAGAATTATAGAAACTGCATTCCCTGCAGATTCAATACTGTAAAGCAGGAAAATTTCGCGTGCAGGAAATTTTTGCAAATTTCACGAGAGTGTATAAGTCACGAAAATTTCCTGTCGCGAATATGAGTACAAGCAAGTGATAAAAACGGTCCGTGAAAAAAAGGGAAAAAAATGGCAGAGATAGACTCGCAAAAATATCCTGCCGTGAATATGTCTATAATTCTTGATTCGCAAAAATTTCCAGCCGCGAAATTATCTTGCTTTAAAGGGACTAGGAAAATTTTTTCAAGCTTCGGTTATTACAAAATGCTAGTCTTTCATGATAAATTCCCACCGTCAATTCACTTTTTCAATTAACTGTTAATTACTGGCACCCAGACAAATCAGTTATCACCACACCATGGAGCATTCACCACGTCACTGGGAACCTAATCAACATAATAGAGTACAAGCTCGCTCTATACAAAACATACAGCGAGAGGTTCCCAGTGACGTGGTGAATTCTCCATGGTGTGGTGATGACTGATTTGTTTGCGTGCCAGTAATTAACACTTAATTGAAAAAGTGAATTGACGGTGGGAATTTATCATGAAAGACCAGCATTTTGTAATAACCGAAGCTTGAAAAAATTTTCCTAGTCCCTTTAAAGTACCCAGACCTCTGGTCCCAAAAGTCTTGCCCACTTCTCTCCAAATGACCTTCAAATGACCTTGAATATTGTTCTTGTTGTGGAATCACGTATCTGGCAGCAGGGCCCTTGCATGTATCCTCTTTCTTCTTTCATCTAACACACAAGAAATGGAGCTCCACTCGTTGCATGTGTAATCACCTTGAATATTCACTCATAACTACAGTCGTTGTTTCTTACAGGTGATGTTGGATGGCTTAGAAAATGTCACGGAAAATTCATTCCACCATCTCGCAGAGGGTATGACAATCAGGGTGAAAGTATCCTGCACAGGATGTGGTGTTCGATTTGTCAAACCGTTCAAAAAGCAACTTATCATTGACACAGATGATACAGCCATTGATGAGGTCTTTGCAGGTACGTCACATGACGATATCATTAATAGCTCCACTTTCTTGATTACCATTTGCTATACATGATGTACATGTACATTGGCATTACCAGAAATATGGAATATCCAGACTGCGCCTGCGCCAAAGTAGGCCTCCGGCAACGCAATGGAAAATCCTATTGACCAAACGACAAAAGTGCCGTTCAGCGGACATTCCGTAGTTCTGTGCACGATGCCCATAGCTAGCAGGTTGGAGGACACTGACAGGCATCTCCTGTGAAAATTTCATGAGAATCGGTTGATTTTTTTGTATGTACACCTGTACATCGAAGATTTTTACGTACATTTACACTAGAAATGTCCAAAAATTCGCGAAAAGTAACGGCATCCCAAGGACTCTACAGCCCGTGGCGCGAAAGTGGTATGTTCAAGTTTATTTGCCCATAGCGCCATCAAAAGGCAGGCCTATACGCTGGTTGTGTGCGGAGTCTCGGAAGATTTCGATAACTTTTTTCACTGTACATAGGGGGGTTGAAGTTCGTAACTTTTTCGAAATTCACCATTACAACGGCATTACGACGCACGCCGAGCACGAGTGTAATCACGCGCGGCGCACAGGTTCAGTAAATGCATCACGTCATTCTGATTGGCTCTATGACGCTGTTGGCACGACATCTAGGGGATTGCCAGCCTTACAAATTCTGGTAATGGGTAAGTTTGATACGGAAGAAAGCGACCATTCCTGCTCACTTTAACCCTTTCACTACTACCACTGCTAATTTTCATCAAAACTGAGCCACCAAATCCTGAAACTTTACAGTTTAACCTCGCTGTCACATATAGGTATTCATTGGCAAGCATTCACTGAGAGCATTTCAGTGCATAGGCCTATACATGTACCTCTGTGGTTGGTTTTTAGCTACCGTACCATTCAAGTTTTTTAATATTTTCATTTTCAACAAAACGGCAGTAAAAGTGCTAATGCCAAACCAAGCTGTGATCAACTTATGCATCAAATCCCACTAAAATCCAGTCCCGACATCCCTGATTTGCACACACAGAACCTTATATCGGGACTGCACAATGACAGCGTAGCCCACTCTATAATTTCAATCACAGCCATGATCAATTTCAGTGGTAATTAAAAGTCAGACAATATCAACTGACCATCAATAAGCCTTCCTCGGCAATTAATTATCGCCATCAGTAGACCTTGTGCCACCCCCACACTCAACATCATTTAGTATGAATAAAAGCAAGAAACGCTTTTACTTAAATTCTGTAGTAAAAGCGTTACTTGGAGGGTCATGCACAAAACTGAAATAAAATCATTTACTAGATATTATTCGTGTCCCATTGAAAACATATCTAAAGCGATGTGCCAAGTTAGAGGTCATGTTTCCCAACACAATATTTGTAGAAAAAAAGCTGCATTCACACAGACTTTAAAGAGAATCTCTTACCCTCCCATGAGTTCCATTTGGCTTGACTCGGCTGAAGATGTCACGAACATCGATGGAAAAAGACTTGTCATCTCCATTTCTGCCTGCATGCTCATCTTGGAATGTGAGCGATAGTCCTACAAATATAAAACTTCTGTGATCTCAATAATGGCGCTCCACGTACCCTTTGAGAGTTTTCTCTTCCAAGGTCAATTCGCCATTAATTGTGTGGCGGTCTAGGAAAACCCGTCGGATGTCACGTTTGAGGAAAGTGTCAATGGCCTTGGTGAACCCGCACATTTCAATAGCCAATTAACGTACCACATAACAGGGGAACAATAGCAGTTCAATGCACAGGCAATCTAACAACCCTTGTTGATCGCTCAGCGACTTCCGACGGGTTATCCCAGACCGTCACACATTTGTTTCTTTATGGCCTACACTGAAAACAATGACGCAAACAACTCCTCGTAGTTGGGTTGCCCATAGAGAGCCGCAAATTGCACGAGAAGAACCCACATTGCCAATCTTATTTCACTTTTCAGTCATTATTTCAAAGCTGACGAATAAAATCATCCTTACCTTTACTCTAAATAAGGCAAATCAGCACCATTGAAATATCCAAATAGAAAAATCTGTCATTTCTGTGTCTATCCAATTCTGGTCTTCATTGAAATACACACTGTGAACATTTTCATTTTGATCCATATCACAAGAAAACGGTATCTAACTCCTCCTCCATATTCCAGAACCTCTGGATATGTCAACTGTACTCAAGTACTGCTCCACAGACCAATACCTATACGATTTCCTCATCGCACAGCATGTTGATTAACACTCGGGGCATGACAATTTAATCTCAACTCGATGCGGATCAAATTTCCCTTGTTGCTGCTGCAGAAACCTTTCTAGCTTTTCAGTTGTGTGGTACTTGGTGTTCATTAGTTAAACATTGTGTGGAGGATGCTGTGATATTTTTTCGCGGCGTGTCTCCGAGTGCAGATTTCTTGTTGTTTGTGAGGTAAAGGAGTGTTGTGGAATCGTTGACATTGAATAGTGGCCTTTTATGATCAGAAAATTCTTCTATTTACTTAGTATTTCCAGTTAAATGATTTAATCAGCTTTCATGAAAATACAACTATAGACTTAGGGGCCTACTTAAAAAGATGTTGATCTTTGAGGCCATAGATTGTCTCCGGCCGTGATCAACTCTTGAAGAACAACAGCAAGAACACGTACCACAAACTCACCAAGGAGAAACAACAACAAGAAACACCACAAACACATCTAAGAAACAACAAGAACACCATGAACACAGCAGAGAAACAACAAGAACACCAACACATCTGAGAAACAACAACAAGAACACCACAAACACATCTAAGAAACAACAACAAGAACACCATGAATGCATCTAAGAAACAACAACAAGAAACACCACAATACACACCTGAGAAACAACAACAAGAACACCACAAACACAGCTGCCTGCCCAACAATTTTGCCATGTGTGTTTCAGCCAATATCATTCTCACTTTTTACACAATCTTTTCAGACAAAGCTGTCCCGCAGAATATTGGCCATGTTATTGTCTGTCCAGAACCGCACACTAAGTTCAGTCTGACGGCCTATATTGGCCAGAAGAAAAAAGAACCCCTAAAGCCTCTCTATTACCACTCTGGAGCTGGTGTTGCGTGGACGGAAATCATTTCAACACACGTAAGTTTCTCAGATCATTTTATCCCCTCCTCTTCGAATTGCTTGGCTTCATCTTCAACTCATTGCCGTGGGCAGCAATAACCCCCGCATACTTCGTTGCAGATAATATTGATCCGAAGGATAATTCATCCCTCGTTCATACATGATTCATCCCACAATATTTCGTCTCGTATAATTCTCCCCCGGCTAATTCACCCCAAGACAAAATTTTCTTCAGTCAGTTCACCAATTAAATGAAAGGGAACCTATTTAAAAATATGAGCACTCTAGGTCAATTGTTCTTCAGCCAGAACATTTTGGGGTTATGTTACCTGCTCGGCATTTGAATGAAATTCGGCTACCTCTGAAATTCTTTCTGGCACATGTGGTACTATAAGTTTACTAATCTATTCTGGTAATATTCTAAGTAGTGTACTTATCTATTGATTATCAACATCTTTTCAGCCTTGGTTTGAGAAGATAATCCCAGATGAACCATCAGTTGTGGTCATTCCGTATGACGCCAGCACAGATGCGAATGTCGTCAAAGGTCACGTGTTGAAGATAATTCAATACTTCATAGGAAGGGTAAGTTAAATATCTCCGTTATCTCAAACACATCTGTTCTTTTCCTTCTGGTTACTAGTATTGTCATGAACAGAGCACAACAATAATGTCTACATCTTTTTTCACAGAGTCCCCCAGTTTGTCAAACATTCGACTCGTGCCGCTTCATCGTGGTCGGCATGGGTGGAGAAAATGCCGCCCTGAAGCAAGTTGACCTTTCAAACTCACTCGGAATCAAAGAATTGGAAGAGTTCGTTCAAGAAAAGGAGAGGTTAGAATCTTTTTTACATGCCTGCTTAAAATTTTTCGACATACATGTACATGTACTTGAGTCGCGGTTGCTAAGGCACTGCTCCAATGCAAATTTTCTTCTGCAATTTAGCTCTCAATGGGGAATTCACAATTGTTGGTTTCTGAGACCAATGACACCAACGATTGCCTATGGTTGAGTTGCCCATAAAGAGCCAAATAGTGGGCGAAAACTCACACGTGGAGCAGCGCCTTGTCAATTCCAGTAGCCATATCTGCATGCCCTTCGTTTAGCAGATGTGAAAATGTTGATGCCATATAATTTGAGAGTAGAGCTGAGTAGAATATGAAATCATAAAAATGACGCATGATTCATTATTCTCTCTTTCAGGTGCCTGAATGATATGAATCAAATAGAACAAGAGAAGTATGCAGAAGCCTTGAAGATGGTTGAAAATCTGAAGGCATTTGCACAGACGAAGGAAGTGATTGAGTTTACGTCTGTCAATATAGATGGCTCTAATGTAAGTCCTGTTCTCGGTGACAGATCATTGACCCTTTCCTACCTGTGCTTGCTGTGCAATGATCTGTATATTTCGCCTTCAACTCAAATTTGCACTGTTCTCTTTACAGGGCCTTCAAAACTTCTTGAAATCGATAGCGGATGTCCTGTTGGTTGATCGGAAACAGAAAACGCATCGCTATTCATTTCCACACGACGTGGAAAAAGTCTTCACAGCCTTGAAAAAACAACACGGCTATGCGCTGACTATGGATAAGTTTGATGAGGGCATTGGGCAAGTTATTAAAGCTGGTGACGTTAGACGGGACAAGATGCTAGCAAAACTGTTTCATAATTTGGTAAGTTTGACACTCTCTGCATCACATTTTTGGCGACCTTCCTCTCAGGCCCAGACCTCACCTCTAAGGTCACTTCGCCCCACGTCATATTGCTGCGGATTCAATATAAGCAGGGCCTAATGGTAACTTTATCTCAAAATACTTTGTGTTCCTGGTTGTCCAGCATCAAATGTCGGGATTGGGGGGGGGGGCTTTGATTGATGAAGAAGGACTTCCATCAGTTTCTATGGGTTTTTATTGGCTAACAAATTCAAGTAACATAACTTGACATGGCCTCCCTAACGTAGCCCAAACCTAGCTCTCACGTGTTCTCTAATGCCATGGGCTATACTACCGGTACATCCTGAAGGGGCAGGGGCATCCCCTGGGTGGGACATTTGAATTAATAGGAGCTGTCAGTGAGTTGACCACAGTGTTTCCGCCAGAGGGTACTAAGGGTACTGTGGTAGTACCCTCAAAGGAACAGAAAAGGGCAATTTACTTTAATTTCATGGGGTTTTTGCTGATTTTGAAGAAATTAGTACCCTAAAAAAAATTTCTGGCGGAAACCCTGGACCAATAGGTGTCATTACGGCCCAATTCAATGCATATAGCGGACCCATTCATTCTTGATCGAGCAACAATCATGTGGATTTACCTGTGTTATGGTCTGCTAGAACTTTGCTGCCATCTTTTGGCAATACGCGCGGCTGACAGCTCCTATTGGACAATCAACACAATGACCAGCCAACTGTGTGTTTTTGTTATAGGGTTGGTGCATCTACTTGGAGAACGGCAGCGAGTCGATGGTGATCCTCAACATATTCTGGTTCTTCGACCTTCTCAACGATCTGATGACATCACAGGTGATGAGTTGTAGAAACATGTTGTCTTGTGTTCCACAAGACCGTAAAGGTTTGGGCGAAGAGGACGTGAAGACTTTGGTGAAGACGTGTGGCCAGGATGTAAGTTGATTGCATATTTATTTACTGTAACTTATTTACAAGAGTAGGCCTACATACAAAAAGGGACAAAACCAGATGACACGCATCTCTTCCACGTGATACCCGCACACCACAGGCGTGTGACATTACGTCTTTAACTGCCTGCCTTCCACAGTGTTGTGCGACATCTGCGAAGATGAGGACAGTACGTGCATGACGCTGCATGTGGTACGCGGCGCAGAATGTAGGTCAATTGTGCAGAGTACCGTAACATCAGCAAAAGGTTGGTCAGTTGTGCAGAGTACTGTAACCTCAGCAATGAGCGATGCCAATGGTACCAGATCACCTAATCCACTTACTTCCTTGATAAAATGCTCTGAAGCACCTGTCAATACTTTCCCTTTCAGTATTGCCCGTTGATGCGACTGATCTGGACAAGTGGGCCCATTGTGACCGTTCCATGTTGGAGGAGCGTGGCCTGTGATATCGGTAAAACCATATCTGTGAATCTTCAGGATGTGGTGAAACCCATTGTCCCTCTGGTAAGTGAAGTACAGAGCACCCTCGCTCTTACAAACCTCGATTTTACGAACTCCCGGATATTACGAACCCAACATCTGGCTCCCAAAATTTCATGACATGTATGTAAATCCTCGCTATTACGAACTCCGCGTTAGTATGAACTTAACCCTTGGACCCCGAAGGGTTCGTAATAGTGAGGGGGGACTGTACTGTTCGTTCTGTGTTATTCGTGGAACTCTCTGTTCCAGTGTGTTTTAAAACGTAAAAATTGAATTCATGATGAGTCCCGAGGAAGACACGGTCGAGTGTACAAAACCTGTGAATCTCTTTTAGGAACACTATTGGCAAGAGGGCAAGGAAGACAAGAATCTCTATACAGCTTGCAATGTTTTCAAAATGGTTTGCGCACCTCCTGGGGATGTCATATCACGTGTGGCAGCGCTAGTGGCCAACGTGGCACGGTTTGAAGTCCTCTGGTCCCAGGGTTATGTCGTCCATCAGGGAGCAGTTGAGGTGATCCTTTACATGAAAAATGGTAAGGGTCAATTTTGTATGATCCTTAAAAGTAGGTGCATTGTTTGTCAGAGAATTTTAGATCCAACTGATGGGTCTTTTCCCATAACAGACCCTGGTTAAATGGGTATCAAGCTGGTGTGGATGAAGTTGTATATGTGCATTCCCTGGTTGTGAGTAAGTGACTAAGGTGCCATGAGAGCTAGGCCTACATTAACTTGGGGAATGCTGCATAGCACTTTTGCAAGCTTTTGGCCTGGGCTACTGTCTGATTATAGGAATATCGTCGTCTTCAATTGCAGCAACAGAAATCATCCTGGAGGCACGCACAATCTCACCACCAGGGACGGAAAACATGGCCCAAGAAAAGAAAGATTTACGGAAATACATGTGGAGCATTCTGAATCTTCACTTTGACATCCTGGAGTTTGTTCTGAAGGAGATGCGTACAATCTATACCATTGTCAGGATTGGGGGAGATTGTGGACCTTGTGAGTGAAAAAATGAATGACTCCATATTCCAATGAGGAGGGTGCCGTACTAGCACCACACGGCGTCGCTGCGAGCGTTGTGACTGAAATTTCTTTTTTCTAACGTTGTTTCAGTTTACTTCTGGTATGAAAATATTAACCCGTTTGTTTTGGTCACCCGACAGTAAATCTTTGAGGATTTCCTATGGCCGAGTGGTTTGGGCATTGGCATCCGAGCTAGAAGTTAAGAGCAAGAAGATTGCAGTCAGTAGGTTGAGAGGTGACCGGCACGCACTTTTAATACATTTTCTTGAATGCATTCCTTTCTATTTCTAGGGAATTACTCCATCTGTTCACACCATACATGGGAAAAGCCTATCGTAGCTGCGGGTGAAGCATTGAAGAAAATCACCGTTTGTACTCTATGCCAGAATTGCTCAGGTGATGGCTTCCATTGCCCTCACAATGGCGTCCCGAGCGGAAAGTACCGCGAGTGTGGATGCGAGACTGAGATCACCGCTTGCTGGCATTGTGGGATTTGTCAGAGGTGTGCGGAGATTGTCTGGGTATGTATTCAGGGACCGAAATTTACTGTGTCAGTGCTGCACTCTCTATGGAAAGTAGGTGTGTTATTAGGCACCTCTTTCTACCACACTCATCTTTCTTGTTCTCTTGAGCAGTTGGCTAAGCTTTAGGCTTTCTTTACAAGTAAACTGTGTACAATCATGCTGGTTGACAAAGGCTTTACAAAGGGTTTGCAACCGTGAAGCCATTGTTAACCGACACGTCCTTATACCGTATACTTCTATGTACGAGTACGGGAAGTCTTATGCCTTCCGACAGTTCAGTGTGAAGAAGAGTCATAGAAAGAACTGTTGCAAAGCACTTCAGGGGACAGGAGGATCAATGCTGTCATGATTGACAAGGGTGCATCACCAAGGTGGCATTTTACAAAAGTTGGAACGAGTGTTTGCACGTTGCCATGGCAACCATCTTTGAAGCACAGTGTTCTCTTTCAGAGAGTGAAGAGTTCCCTGCGACCAAATCAAGGTGATTGGAACCATATGGTCCTCAAAGATCTGCGGAGTTCAAGTTGTAAGTTATTCTTGACTGCCACGGACATAAATGTGACGTTCAACGAGGTGGATGTCTTCACCCCCATTGCGGCTGGTCCATTCGTTGCCTTGATAGAGTAAGTACATATGTGACCCATCACCACGAAATGAGTCTTAAGTTGTTCAGAATATGAACCAGCTTGAATCAAAACAACCACCAGGATAAAAAGGAAGAAACAGAATCACTCAGGTTTCACAAAAGTCAAACAACAGGCCATGACCTTCTGAAATTGACAAATATTTGGTTTCACCCTGCCAGCCTCAGAGCATCTTATGACTCATTTTGTGGTGACGGGTCATATATTCAGTTATTTCATTGGAAATATTCTTGAATTATTAAGCAGGAGGGAACAAGTTATATCCTTGACGAGGCTCTGTGAGTAATGTGAGAAGTTAGGTTTAGCCCACGGCGTTGGGGTCCCAGGAAACCAGGTTTCTGTGGAGATAATGAGGTGTCTGATCCTAGAGCTCTATATTTGTGAATCTGTAAAATCCGATATAGCAAGTTTAGCTTGTTTTTTTTTGTTCAAAATTGACAAAAAAATTCACCGTTTCAGCATCAGTGGTGCAAGTAACATCCAGGTGTTTCCTGGGAATGTCATGACAATTACAAAACCTGTGAAAGATGTTGAACTGAAATCACTCTCTTCTCACCTGAAGTGGAATAAGGGTGATAAACTAACAGTCAGAGTTCTGACACCAAAGGTAAGCTCTCCTGCCATGTGCTCTGTACTCTGTAATCCAATTTACTGTTTTGTATTGTACTCCTTTGAATGTTGTACTCCTGTATACTGTAAACCGTGAAATTTTCGCGGCGCTAATTGTTTGTGATTTTCGTACTTCACAAATTCGCGAAGAATAAATTTTGCGATATGGCCCTTGAGCTTCAGAAATTTTTAAGGTCCAGCGATTTTCGTGCGAATTAAGTTCGCGTTTTGATCCCTCATCGCAAAAATCGCGAAAATAAAACGCTCGCGAAAATTTCACGGTTTACAGTATACTGCACTCCAAGTGTACTGTAGCACGTGCACTCCTGGGAGTACAGCATTCATCACGTAGGCCTACAACTGATAATATGACCATGAAAAAGAAAAAAAATGTCAGGTTTATTAGCATCGGGATAGTGCATCAAGCAAAGTAGAATTGATTTTCAGATTGATATTTCCAGATGATTCTCTCTGATGTTCTAATTACTGTTCTAATTACGTATCCAACTCAGATCAAACATGACAGAATTATGTCACGCTGTATCTACAAGAGACAAATTTGCAATCGTGTGCAGCGGCTGACGCACCGTGTGCGATGACAGACAAAAAACCTCTTATGGCGGCAACGACGGAGACAGAATTGCACTCGTGTGCTTAACAGTCAATCTTCAACAAAGTTTCCCACTTATAACATGTCTATACCACCCATCCTTGATTTTTGCTTTCAGAAAAAGTATGTGTTGACTGGTGTTGATCGTCTGCCTGAGGATATCTACCCTGCCATCGGATTCCACTCCAGGTTTGAGAAAGTCCAACTTTTGACAGAAAATGTCTGGAGGACTCATGGACAAGTAAATATGGTAAGGGCTTTTCCCCCTCTCTGTGTTGCCCTCTGCAGGTGTATAACCCATTTATCAGGGCATGGTTTGTATTGCAAGTTGGAAGCACTATGCGCCAATCAGCCATAAGGGAAAGAAAATTCTATAGGGCTTGCAAGTTAGGTCGTGCCATATTAAAGCCTAGGTCACAAATCCACCGGGCCCCGTACGATTTTCCCCACCCAGCGGCTTGCAGTGGATTTTAGAGACTGAAACACGGATCTAAGATGAATTATGCCGAAATCGCCTCAATGGATAAGCGGAAATTAGACTGGATCAAACTGGGCACCGTAGAAATTGGCCAAAATGTCTGTTTTTATGTTTTTACACGCTGTACGGGCGCCGGAGTGGATATGTGAATGGGGCTTAACTGGTGGGTAGATTACAAGGACTCTCCATGTCAACAGCCACATGAAAGAGGTTCTTGTTTTCCTGTTGTTGACAGATTAATATAAGTAGTACAGTATAACTTTGTCTTTTTTTCCTGTCCAGTTGAGATCAACATTCAAGGACCCTGATACATACTATGGAGAACATGTTCAAATCAGGTAATCAACAATTTAATACTCTTGTTTTGTATTACGATAGGCCATGCTGTCTGAAAGACATGTAGGGGGACGACAGTTGAAACTTTTGGGGGTTGGTTGCATCTTCCATTATTTCTGTCCGGCAACATCTGATTTCGACTCAATGGAATGCAGAAGTTAGGCAAAATATTAGTTTGATTTTTCATGGATCTTTAACCCTTTCGCTGCGTCAGCCATTATTATGTAATGCCACGCAGTGCTGCGCCTCAGTTCGTCCGTGGAGGCACCTCCCAACGGCGCCAAAACAATTCAAAAGTGTCGCCATCTATTGGTTCCTGATCAAACTAATGTTTCCCAAGTGCGCATACCATTTTTAAAGCTGCTACGGCCAGTGCGTGACAAGTATCAAAGCTGAGGGGCATGACGTGCACTGCACTTCACCCGCACGGGACTGCGCATGTGCCATGACATGTATTGCACGTCAAACGCAGCGAAAGGGTTAATCAGACGCAACTCTTGAATAACCGATCGACAGCACGATCAGACTACACAAACAAACTTTTGTTTGTTTGTGTTTGTTTTGTTTTGTTTGACGGATTGTCACGGTTACGCAGGTCGAATGCATAATTGAAACCGCAAATTCCTGTCTCATTTCCTGACTTCCGCATTCCATTGGGTCAAAGTTAGATATTGTCGGACTTTACCATAATTCCAACCTAAAATGCCCTGTTTTCGATGTACATTTACTAAAATGCCTGCTTTATTCATTTCAATCCCAGCAAGAAACTGGTGTTCGACAAAGCGGCAGGCTGGGGAGACAAAAGAATCAGCTGTGTCTTCTTGAAAAATACATCTGAGTTTGATGTTGTCCTCGCTGTAAGTTCAATAAAATTTTCCTTCTAAATGCCGTCATTTGGCCTCATTCATGCGTCATCACTGGACGACTGTTGCTGAAGGTACAGCGATGTCGCAATCGAAGTGTAAAGTTAACGGACTAGAGCGAGCGCAAAGAAACTGAACCGAATTTGATTTTGAGGTCACTCTTCTTTTTTGTCAGGTTGTACCTCAAGCAAAGGATTATCATGTTGAGAAGTTCAACCCTCTTGTCAAGCATGGTGAAATTAGAGTTGTCTATATTCGAAGTGATTGCAAAGGTATGCTACGTTACGGCCAATCAGTTGTTGGTCAGTGTACACTACATTTTGGGTACTGGTAATCGGAAGCCAGACCTGTGTACATATATATGCTTCTGGCCCATGTAGGCCTAGAGTATATCACTGACAGTTACGTCAGTACTCTATCCCTGTTGAAACTGTTAATAAATTTTTGTGCCCATTCATTTTTCAGATGTGAACAAAGACTTGACTGGTGACATGTTCGACGTAAAATGGGACATCATCAGTCCAAATTCCGACACAGAAGAAGTAGAAGTGAGGGCGGCACGCCTTCAGTCTTCGGCACCGTCTGCCAACTGTCATAAGTAAGTTGCCCCATTCATGGTGAATCCAAAAGGGACACTATTCCAAGAATACTATACTAGGAGCTGAGCCATTCGACATATTGGTTGATGGGTGATAGGGTGATGTGGGGTGTGACGTGCAGTTGCCGGCCATAGGTTTTGGAATCTTTGCTGTCCTGAGCTCCCCAATTTTCAACAATCTTGATGTGTGTAATCAGTGTTTTCTACCCAAAATCGTACACTTACAGAAGAAGAGGGGCATTATAAAACTTTGATCATTACAAAATTAAATACTGGTAGTGTCTTTTGTCTTACATAGGTTGAGGTTTGAGTGGATGGGGACAGACACAGCCCAGTCGAGGCTCAGGCCTTTTGAGGAGGAAAAACCACCAGGTGTAAGTACAGTCCCCCCTCGCTATTACGAACCCTTCGGGACCCAAGGGTTAAGTTCATAATAACGTGGAGTTCGTAATAGCGAGTATTTATATACCTGTCATGAAATCTTGGGAGCCAGACGTTGGGTTCGTAATATCCGGGAATTCGTAAAATCGAGGTTCATAGGAGTGAGGGTGCACTGTATATGTGTGTGAAAAAACTCATCCGACAATCTGATCTCTCAGTATCGCCATCATTTTCTTATCAAAAGCATGGGTATATTGTGGGGTTGGGGTAGTTCTGATGTCATCTTATATATTGTCCTTCATCACATCTTTGACGTCATGTAATACTACAGCATGACGGTTGGACGTCAGGATGCCGGCAGGAATACTGGCCAGTTTGGTGCACCGTTAATCATTTGTCTTATCACAGGTCCAAGCCACACCCACCAGTTGTTATAACGGCATACTTTTATCCTTGTACAGTCGAACCTCGTTACAACGTACCTCCAGGGACGTAACGAATCTGTACGTTATAACGGTAGTTCGTTGTACCATTTCCAATAAAATGGCCGCCAACTATGATAGACACTCCCTTTCGAAAGTTGGAGACAATTTCGTCCTCCACGGACAGCGAGATTTGCTTCCATTTAGGCCTACCAGACATGTTTTCTGACCATGTGCTCAGGACCACGCCGCGTCTACGGGAGTTACATCAGCTATTCACAGGGACTACTACAATGTATTGAGGCATTGCTAAGCAACGGAGGGGAATCCCGTGCTCTACATTGTTCATAAGCAAGGCCGCCGCGGCAATTAGCTTCCCGCTGTTCGCTGTAACGAAGGCCTTTTCACTATTTTGTGGGAAAATCTGGTCGTTATAATGAAGTTTACGTTATAAAGGTGTTCGTTGTAAGCAAAATCAGATGGAAAATGAATTACAGGAAATTGGGACTTTGAAATGTGAATGTTATGGGGTGAAAACGTTGTAAACGGGGTACGTTGAAACGAGGTTTGACTGTATTTATGTTTATGTTTTAGTTCCCAAAATACTATTAGCCTGTAGATAGGTTGAACGTTGCAAGGTTGAACATTTTGCTTCATTGCAGGACTCCGAGATCCTAGAAGTCCTCAAAAATGGAATCACGGTTCACAAGTATTGGATCCCAAAAGCAAGTTACCATGTTCAGTTGGCCTTCCCCGAGGATGTCTCCAGTTCATTGGAAAGGATCAGTATGCATATGCCGAAACAAGCTGTAAGTCGGCTTCCAATGGGGAACCGGAGTGCCCAAAGGAGGCGCTGGGGAACAATTCAGTTTTTATACAAAAACGCATGCGCCGCGACGTTGAAAACCTCTTTGACGTCGCACGTCGTTCCGTCGTGCGTCATTAAGAATGAGTGACATTGCTCTTCGATCTGTTCTTTACGCTAAAATACTCAATTTTATTGATAAAATTCGACATGTTCCCGCTTGAATTTTCACTTGAAAACATTCAGATACGTCGAGTCAGTCCTATACTTGATATTGAACGTGTAAAATTCAAAATTCAGTGGACTATTTCAGGTATATTACGGCTGGAAGTAGGGTGTAGTTTCCAGAATTAAATGGCAAATAACGTTAGCCTCACTTTCGACGTCATATTTTAGACTGAGTTGTTCATCAGCGCCACGTCATGGATTAGTTCCTCCCGTTCCTCATTCTGTGTCAATTACATTCTCGTTGACAGATTTCGATCTTTTTCCACAAACTTTAACGAAACATTTTGGAAAGTCATTTCAAGGCCCTCCCAGGGGCAGAGCCATGATTTCAGAAAAGAGGGGGTACACTGTGCTAGAAATATTGAAATCTGCGGTCGTGAATTTCAATGGTTTTCTCCAAATTTCAGAATTTCACGGTCAGTTTTACAGATTTGTTGGCCGAAAGGAGGGGGGCATGTGCTGGATGTGCCCTCTGGATCCGCGCCTGCCTCCTTTGTTGGTGAATGCTTTTTTCGTGGTCTGAAAATGTTGCTGACAAGACTATCATTCAATTTTCCAGACTTTCGACCTATCGCATGACTTTGAACCAGGCATGTTGTTAGAATACTCCCCTCCAGGAATGTAAGTCTTCCTTTCTTCATATGGACAGCCCATTTCTTTGTCCCGTTTGTCAGTAGTCTAGTCATGCACGGTGGAACCTCTCTGTTAGGGATATGTTGGGGTCTGGATGATTCTGTCCTCAATTGAGAAGTGTCCTGATTACAAAGGTCAAAATCAAGTTCGGTACCGGTACTTAATGATAGAAAAGAAATTCAGTGCAATGTTTTAGTTATATTTGGCCTAGAAACGGGGTGTGCCTTTCAGAATTAATTGGAAAAAAACGTTGGCCTCACTTTCAATGACAAAGTTCTGACCTGATCGATAGTCAGCGCCGTCTCACGGCTTAGTTTTGCCGGTACCGTACCTCATTGGAAAGATCCGATCAGAGTCCGCTAGAGCACTGATATTACCGGTATATTTTCTTTTTCCCGTAGGGATGAGTTCATTGTGGGCGTGGTCAAGGAGGTCAAACAGAATGGGAAACTAGTAATCGAACCAAAATACAAGCCAGAGGACTCCGAATTTGATGTCGTGCTTACAACTTTGGATGCGACATCAAGCTCAATCAAGCCGATTGCCAGACCACCGTACGAGATTCCAAAGTTGAAAGGCATCGGTAAGACACATTTTTGATTGGAACATTGTTCTGCACCCCAGCTCTATGGCATGGCCTAATCGGCCGGTTATAGGCTCGGGGTTTTCTTTATCGTGACCCCACCATCCAAACTGCCAGATGGATTGCAGACCTGGATGGGGGGCAGAACGGAAAAAATAATACAAATGGTTCTGCCCATACCGGGTGGCACAGGCAGTGGGACGGTAGGCCAGCACAAGTAGGTCCAGCTTGAAGTGTACACAATCTTCTTCACTTTTGACAGAACCTACTGACCTCTGGGACGTGGCGCCACCTACCTTATTCACACAGGAACAGATTACAGCCAAGATGGTGGAACACCTTTGGGGATTCTGTATAAAGCGTGGTACACGATGCAAATCGAAATCCTACTTGTACACCGGTAAGAACAACTACGGTATTACGATTACGTATACTTTTCATTGTTAAACACTCAGGGCCATATTCATAAAGGGTGTTTAGCCTAATCAGCGTACAAATTCTGCATTACACAGGTTAAAGGCCTAGAAAACTATTGTTCTGCATTTTGTATGCTGCCTGATCTCTGGCATTCACCAACAAGATGATCACACGCGTCTAACTTTCCTGCGGCTCAGTGTGGGAGGACAAAAGAAAGTGTTGGACAAATTCCAGACAAGCCTGCCTGATCGTTTAACTTTTCCTTTGTCCTCTTGGGCTTAGACGCAGGAAAGTTGTACGCGTGTGATTATCCTGCGGGTAAATGCCTCTGGTGAAGCACCATACAGACATCAGACAATAGTTTTCTAGGCCTTTAACCTGTGTAATGCAGAATTTGTACGCTGATTAGGCTAAACACCCTTTATGAATATGGCCCTCAGTTTTGAACAGTGAAAAAGAGTGTTTTTCTGGCTTTTGTCTGCTTCTTTCAGATCACCCTAATGTCATCAATATTGTAACAGAATCTTCAATTTATTGACTTCAGTGTTTACATGAATCTTTTCAGTGTTTACATGAATCTTTTCAGTGTTTACATGAAACTTGGTTGCTGAAACAGATCTTATATTTCTCTCTAACAGTTCAAGAGACGCAGCTCGCTACTCTTGGCTCTGAGCCACTTTTCACCAACTTCACCTCGAAACTTTCCCCGGAGACAATACGCTGTACTTTCTTACCACGGAGCCTCGATGCAACAATGGTGCTGCATCCGAACTTGAGCAGTCTTGCTGACATCATAGAACTCAATGTGCATCCACTTTGTTTCCCAGGTAAGTGAATATACATACGTAGATAGATAGATAATTTGAAGTTTCATAACCCTTTTGGATCTTAAGCTTACACTACGGTGTGGAGTCCACGACAGGCTACTGTCCACCTGTGTGGGGTTATTTACTTGCCCTGGCATAGACACTCAGGTACAAGGGACCACAGCTTTCAGTTTCATCCGATAGACTCTAATTGGTTCACAGCTTTTCACATACATGTCCTGGCCGGGGATCAAACCCACGCACTGACCCTTATAGGGTTGAAAGTCAAGCGTGTTAGACCGCTCAACCACCAGGACAAGACGTAGGCCTGGTGGTCTACCCATGTAGGCCTACCCATTTTCGTGGCATAACTGAGGTGTAAACCGGTCTTCGCTGTTTCACAGAAACATATTTAATGTTCTCACTGTTTCAGCTGGGCAGTCTCACACACTTGTTACGGTAACCTCTCCACATATTTTGGATTCGGGAGGTGTGCCTGCATCCATTGAACCGAGTGCAGTATTCCGAGATGTCACGACTGCGTGGGGGTTCCTATCGTTGGGAACGAGACAGGTAAGTTAAACCCCGCTGTTTGAGGAATGTTAGGCCTACTGAGGAATGCGGAGATAGCAGTTACCGAATTCAATCGCAATAAGGGGTTCAAGTCCGTAATTTTCGGGCTATAAGGCGCGGCTTTTTTCCTGAAGAAGGGTCTAAAATTGGGGGTGCGCCTTATAGGGTGGTGCGCCTTATCTGTGGCTTGAGTCCGACAATTGTAATTAGGCCTATCAATCATGTTGGGTGTTGTTACCACGAACGGTCAATGCACACTGAGCAGTCATACATTGTATGTGTACAATATGCACTGAAGCATTCACTGACGGGACTGCGCCTTATACGGCGGTGCGTCTTATGTATGGATTTCGTCAAAGATTTTGGGTGAAATTAGGGGGTGCGCCTTATAGTCAGGTGCGCCCTATAGTCGCAAAAATACGGTATTCATATTTGTTCATTATTTGCAGCCCCAGTTAGGAGCATGGTCCAATTTGATACAGAACGGATCATCTCTTCCCAGTCACATGAGAGTCCTGGTGAGTTTCGACAGATCACTAAAATATTTCGTTCCTATAGTGCAAGTGATTTCATATGTACTGTCTCAGAGCACGTCACATTATGACCTTAGTCTTCCAAAACTTTCCGCTGGTGTCATCGGCTGTTGACAAAAAGTGGCATTATCGTGGCCCTTGAATTGTATGTTTCTCATCATGTAATACTGGTAATCTAAGTTCAAATTTCTTCCATATTTCAGGTAAATTCTCGTTTGCAACATATATTTTCCATGTATGCATCAACTGTTGGCATTCTAGCCAATCAACACTGTGGGATGGCAGAATTGGAAGAATCGCAAGTTCACCAAAAGTCCCTCAAGACGGCACTGCAACCGTTGATAATTCAGGACCGTGAAATCCCGTTGGGTTCGTGGTGTGAGCCGCAGAAAATCATCTTCGTTGCGGATAAACCGCCGGAATACCTCTGCATCGGCCACTTCTACTGCAAGGAACGGGAGACATGGCCGCCGCATGTCCAGTTCAAACCGGAACTATTTGCACCGTATGAATCAGACCAACACTACGCCGAGTTTGATCTGCAGACAGTTGAAAAACTACCCATTGACTTTTTCTCCAAGTTTGAAAACATGGAATATCTGAGCATAAAAAATGCCAACAAAATGGAGGAACTGCCCAGTGATTTTGTGAAGTTCTCAAAACTACGGCAATTGTGGATCGCCGACACAGCATTAAATCCTTCTTTTGCCTTTTTCTCAAAATGCTGCTTGATATCGATGACCAACTGTCATGGCGCCACAACAAACCCCGCGAGCCATTCGCTTTAAACTACCGCTTATCAACCTTGCTTTGCTCCATGTAGAGTAAGTCTTGTTCGTAGAATCCACGTATGTATGCATTGTATTATAATCCTACATTCTCCAACACTGGGGCGAAAGGCAAAACTACATAATTGGAGAGTGATGCAGTCACCGCTGGTGGCATCGGCTGTTGACAAAAAGTGGCGTTATTATGGCCCTTGAATTGTATGTTTCTCATCATGTAATACTGGTAATCTAAGTTCAAATTTCTTCCATATTTCAGGTAAATTCTCGTTTGCAACACATATTTTCCATGTATGCATCAACTGTTGGCATTCTAGCCAATCAACACTGTGGGATGGCAGAATTGGAAGAATCAGAAGTTCACCAAAAGTCCCTCAAGACGGCACTGCAACCGTTGATAATTCAGGACCGTGAAATCCCGTTGGGTTCGTGGTGTGAGCCGCAGAAAATCATCTTCGTTGCGGATGAACCGCTGGAATACCTCTGCATCGGCCATTTCTACTGCAAGGAGCGGGAGACATGGCCGCCGCATGTCCAGTTCAAACCGGAACTATTTGCCCCGTACGAATCAGACCAACACTACGCCGAGTTTGATCTGCAGACAGTTGAAAAACTACCGATTGACTTTTTCTCCAAGTTTGAAAACATGGAATATCTAAGCATAAAAAATGCCAACAAAATGGAGGAACTGCCCAGTGATTTTGTGAAGTTCTCAAAACTACGGCAATTGTGGATCGCCGACACAGCATTATCAAGAAATTCCCTGAGGCTATTCATGCAAACCAACTGACACGTGTGCATTTGTCGTGTACAAAACTCACTGAGGTCCCAGAAAGTATCTGTGATCTACCAAATCTTGGTCAACTGGACATCAGTATGAATCCAATAAGTCAAATCACACCAAGTATCGGGAAATTGAAGAAGTCATTGAGGATGCTGAATATCTCCGGCATTCCGTGGCTCTGCTTTCAGAAAGCCGCAAACATACTCCCACCTGATTGGTACATGAGAGATTCGTTCTCACCGGCCGAGAAACAAAATCTGAAGTTGATTACTGAAGAGGTAGGAAATTTTAGCAAGCCTTGACTTGGTAGGCCCCTAGACTGGTTCCTATCTGCACTGCCTCCTCACTCAGACAATTAGCTGCCCAAGCGCCATGATGTGGAGGCACCACAAGCGGCGGTATGGGCCAAAGTACATTTTCAAGATGGCTGACTGGCAGCCATATTTGAAATCCACTCTAGCTGAAATCTGCTTTATAAGGGGTAACGAATAGTCTGCTGTATGACTTACCGGTAGGTTGTTTATTTGAGTCTATGATCTTGGTGGTATTCTTGAAACTTCCAACATAACATGTCCTGTCACTGTCACTTGAAGAACTTCATTCATGTGGTAACTTTGTGTTTTCCCACTGATACATTTTCAGAAAATCAACAAACTATTCGAAGACTGTGACATTGACAACAATGGCATGCTCGATGCCAAGGAACTCCCGAACCTGAACGCGCAGATGTTCTACCTCGTCAGTAGGATAGGACTCAATTATGAACCTGGAGGTGAGGTTTGAATATCGTTTTGGCAATATTTTGTTTCACCTTTGAAAGTTTTCCTTTTCTAGTTTGTGCCGTACTGGATACATTTCATCAGAGGCAGTTAAACATTTCTTGTTATTGTGCATTACCGGTACTGCAAACGACAAGGACTCAAATTTCGTTGGTATCTTTTGCAGATGCTGATGGGGGCTTCCCCATGGAAATTCTGGAGCTCGAGGAGCTAGAAGACCTCTACCTCGAGAACCAGGCCATCCATGCCATCCCACCGGAAATCGCAAAATTGAAGAAGTTACGCCACTTGAGCTTGCGATATAATCCATTCTTGGAGACCATCCCTGGAACGATCGGTGGAATGAAGAGCATCGAAACCATTAACCTCCGTTGTTGTCCCTCGCTGAAAACGCCGCCTATCGAAATCATCAGCCGTGGAATCTCAGCAATCAAAGCTTACCTTACGTATCTCTTGGGAGATGAAGTGGAGTGTCATCGGACGAAGCTGATGATGGTCGGTCTGGGTGGTGCAGGGAAGACAAGCTTATTGCGGGCGTTGACGAGTGGGGAGTGCAAGACAAAGCCGACAGTCGGGGAGGATATCACTGATGGTATTGACATTGGTAGCTGGACGGTGAGCAGGGATGATGATAAACAGATCACCTTCAGTACGTGGGACTTTGCTGGGCAGACGATCTACTACAATACTCATCAGGTAAGGCTTGACTCAAAATAGTCTGCTATTGGCCTAATTTGATGTTCATATAACTGGAGGAAATGCACCGGGATAGGCTTCTTTTGCATTTCGTGGGAATTTCGGATGTTCCAGGGTTTGTAGAGTTAGTCATTTTCAGTTGACCAACATTGTCAATGTACAGTAGGCCCCTACAAAGCTTTAGGCTCTCAATCAAAAATTCATCTGCCTTAATACTGGGCAGGCAGCAACATTGGCTCNCGTCTGCTTTCTGCTTATAGGCCAAGCCGAAGTCGAATGTTCGCTTCACTGTCTATCACCCCGTGCAGATAAGAAATCACGCCTGTTAACAGTGTAATCGGCCATTCAATCAGCATAAGCCATTGTCAAAAATGCCACAATGTGGTTTAGTAACAGAGTTCTTTGTCTGCTTTGCCTAATTCATGCATACACTGTACATGTAGTTCTCTATATCCAACCGCCAGTTCAGCACGTCGTTCGTTGTTCACGTGCTTTTGTGACAAGTGCTACCGATTACTGGAATAAGTGAATATGTTTCATTTTGGGCCTGTGAATGACTTGGATTATAGCCGACAAATAGTTTTTTCGTTGACGGGATTTCAGTGCTGCTGTGGAATTTTCCCATAGATCCTAATCCATAATGCCATAGCTACGCACGCTGCCGCTAGGTTGCCGTAGGTAGCCTAGCGGTAGCCATTTATTTCGGATGGAGGGATTGCATCCCTCCATTCTGAAAAAAAAGTTCTTTGATAATTCTTTCAGCTGGCACTCTTCTACATTCCGGATCCACATTTCAGCTGGAGAAGGGGGATCATGTAGGCCTAAACCTGATCTCCACTCCAGAATTCTCAACTCCTAAGAGTACGTTTTCCCCCTTGCATCGCTCGCCCAGAAAGCTCTGGATTCAAAATAGTCTGCTATAGGCCTAATTTGATGTTCGTATAACTGGAGGAAATGCAGCGGGATAGACCGTTCTCAAATTGACGCAAACGAGAAAGATCTGCGCACTTCTGCCGAAATTTTGAACCATAACCTCGGTCTGAAGCTGAATGACGTGACGCAGACAGCCCCATGACAGTGACGTCGACGACGTTGCGTCAGAGTCGACCATTGCTGAATAATGGATTGCGTCACGTCACCCGGTTTCAGATCGAGGTTGAAATTTCGGAGGAAGTGCACAGATCTGGGAATTTGAGAATGGTCTATAGGCTTCTTTTGCATTTCGTGGGAATTTCGGATGTTCCAGGGTTTGTAGAGTTAGTCATTTTCAGTTGACCAACATTGTCAATGTACAGTAGGCCCCTACAAAGCTTTAGGCTCTCAATCAAAAATTCATCTGCCTTTACTGGGCAGGCAGCAACATTGGCTCAATGCATTAGCACTGCACAGGCGCAGATCCAAGGGGGGCACACTCTGCACACGCCTGCACGGCTGACAAATCTGTAAAATCGACCTTGAAATTATGAAATTTGGAGCAAATCATTGAAATTCACCGCAGATTTCAATGTTTCTAGCAGTAGTGCACCCCCTCTTTTCCGAAATCACGGATTCGCCCCTGCTGCACACATCCTTGTCATACTGGAATGGACAAATTTTAAAGTCTTTAACAAGAGCTACAAAGGCATCAATATTATGTGTGAAGAGTCAATCATTCATTCTTTCAGTTCTTTCTGTCCAAGAGAGCTGTCTACCTCCTCCTGTGGACCACGCGTCTCGGGTACGAACACGCTGGCCTTGACTTCTGGCTCAGTTCGATCTCGTGTCATGCACCCGATACGCCCATCTTTGTGATCGGGACCCATTGCGACCAGGTGAGGAAGTTTTACATGAGTACTGTTTTCCAGCATGGCGTAGGCCCCCTACGCCAACTATAGTACAGTACTGATCATGTGGAAAACATCTTGTCCAAACAAGGCTATCAACTCCGTAGGCCTATGAACTCCGTCTTTAGCCTTGTCCGAATCGTGTCATCTTTTCCGTTAATGCATAAATTATTAGTGAACCTGACCCTACTTGACCCCGCCTCTGAGCCAATCAGAACTTGCGAAACAAATCACCGTTGGACACTTTCTTTGCTCTTCACGCTTGAATTTGTAACACGGATTTTGATTGGCGCGTCGATTTTCCTTCGCGCCCCGATGATTGGCTGAGGCTGTCACCACCTCAGAAACGGGAAATGTGGTGGATTCGAACCAGGCTAGATGGCCATCAGGCCAGATAGACTGGTGAGAACCAGATGGTGGAAAAGGGGTCTTGCAGTCAGTGACCTGTTATTGTCATTTTCAGGTGTAATTATAATATACCACTCAAACGCACATGTAGGCCTAGTTGTGTAACCTTTAAACAGCCAAATACCATTTGCTATTTTGTATGATGGAGTACCCTGGTATCTTTTGTTGACTTTACAGGTTGCCAAAGCTGAACTTCCAAAGCAAGAGCTAAAGGAAAGATACAAGCAGATTGTAGGATTTCATTTTGTCAGCTCAATCACTGGTGCGGTAAGTTTGACTTCTTCTTGTGATTGGTCCGATGCAGTCAAGTTTAATCCAGGGGGGAGGGGAGGTGAACAATCGACATCATCTTCGTATGTACTTCCGACTGGCCTCCGTACATATCTCGACTGTATTATGGGTGCCATCTTGCGCAGCAATACAGCGGTGAATTCTACCGCACTGCGCCGGAAGTGAGAAGCTTGACCGACTAACATCCAAATTGCATCCGCATGTTGAATAGTCCCTTGAAACGACGACAGTTTTGCTTGTAATTCAACATACATCGTGTACATAGCGGATGAATATATTTATTCCATCATTAATCAGGCGTTAAACCGGTGTTTATAGCAGGTTTTTCAGTATTTTTGGTGATCTACTTTATAACGTTTGCTTGGCATTTTCTGGCCATCTTGTTTGTCACATGACCAGATGAGATCACATGACCACTGAAAATAAGTAGTCTCTGCAGTATGGCGGCCATGATACATCAGAGTCAATGACGATGAATTAATAAAAGTCATGACTCTGTGGTTCAGAGTGGGGAGGTGAACTCACAGACCAGTGGCTTGGTTAGAGAAAGCTCGATTGCACTTATCTTCCTTCAGAAGCCCCGATAGGCCTACCTTCTAAACTATGTCATTGTTATTAAATGAAGATGTTTTATAAAATTTGTTGCAGGGAATCCGTGAACTTCAAGAGGAACTGCTGGAGGCTGCTTTCAGTCAGCAGTATATGGGAGAAAAAGTTCCAGGAATCTGGATGGATCTCGAGAAGAAAGTTCTCGAGTAAGTGAGGTTTTGTTGATGCTAAAATCACAGCCAGTAGGCCAAAGCCTTCATGATGCATGCCTGGACGCAAGGGCCCAACGCACCGCGTAGCGGCCAACAGCACAGCTAGCCAAAGACTTTTCACGGGTCAGTCAATAGAATTGGACTCATAGATGAAATGCGTCTAATGTTCAGATGGAATATACCGGATGATTGGTTCACGTTTTTAGTGGCTATGAACGTAGATGGGTACATTATGTAGCGATATGCTGACAGATTTGCTGGGGACTTGCTCTGTGCACTCTTGCAGAGTAGAGTGCACTCTAAAGCTGACTGGTGGAATTGATTAGAATGGTTATTTGGTGTGTTGATAATGATTGGGTTGTCGTTTCAGGAATCGCCGCACTGCGAGTGTCATGAAATGGAAAGATCTCCAAGCGCAGGCTCTTGAAGTCGGCGTATTTGATGAGAAAGATGTAAGTTCTGTTCTTCATGCTTCACGTTTCAACCCCTGTGTCTGTGAAGTACTTTGAGCAGTCAGTTGCACTGGTTCCAGTGCTATACCAAATCTCACTGTCAATCATCGATTATGATCTGCCGGGTGGATAAGTGTGAACGTTTTTACCCCTACATTAGGGAGGTTTCGCAAGCGCCCGGTTAGGCCCTACGACGACGTTTATCTATTGTGTGGGTATACCCGAACAATAGATAAACGTCGTCGTATGGCCTAACCGGGCACTTGCAAAACCTCCCTATTGTAAAATTTTCAACTCTTCCACAAAATTTGGGTGCAGTCCTTGACTAAAGAGTGTCTTGTTAAACTTTCAGACGAAACAAGCTGTACAACTTCTCCATGACCTTGGCACGGTGCAATATTTTGACAACGAATTCTTACGAGAACACGTCGTCATCAATCCACAATGGATCGTGGACGTGATGTCTTGTATCGTGTCTGTCAAAGAATCACCAATTCGCGTAAGTAGTTCCAAAACTCAGTAAGGGTATTGGCATTCTCACTAAGGAATATTGACTCTGCCACTGAGCTGCCTATGTAAAAACGGCTAAAGTTTAGAATCCCCGATCGGAAGTGACGTTACTCCATGGCACACAATGGAAATCCAGGCGTGGATCCAGGATTTTGGGCAGAGGGGGTCAGGGCTGCCGAGGTCGGTCGTTTCAGGCGGGCGGTGAAGATACGCGCCCGACGGGCCGTAGACGCGATTTCCTGGCATCTCAGTATCAAAACAGAGGCTTTATTGCATTTTTTGCTTATTGTCGGAAATTATTGAAAAAAAAACAATTGGTAGTGGCGAGCAGGGGGGGGGGGCACGACCCCCAAAACCCCCCCTCTTGATCCGCGCCTGAAATCCTATTGTACAATGCAGCTTATTCCGTCAATCGATGACCTTTTTTTGGGCACTGATCGGGGATTCTAAACTCATTCCGTAAAAACATCAGCAGTCATTCAGTAGGCTCACATATGGCTTGTTCTTGATGGTTTTGATACCGGTACTCACTGAAAGCAGCTATTTGCTCAAAGTTCAACTGATTTCTTGAATTGTAGGATGGTAAATTTTACCACAAAGATATGAAGACGATCTGGAAAAAAGAGCGAGAGGATCTTCTTCCATGGTTGCTGAGACTGACAGAAAGGTTTGATCTGACGTTTCCCTTGATGTCAGAGGAAGCCAACCTCGTGCCCTGTCTCCTACCTCAAAAAGAGCCAACTGTAAGTAGACCTTTTGAACATCATCATACCAGTTTTAAGTGTTGCTGTCAAGTCAACAGCCCTACCTCCCGATATGGGTTTATGATGTCATGCATCCTGCCTAAGATTCTAAGTGCTGAAGTGTTGATAAACTGGTACATGGACCGTGTCCAATTTTTATCTGTTTGCCCCATTTTTTCCCGATACCATAATGCAGCAGAAGTGCTAAATCAGACTGGAGCGATGTGCCAATGTGCACGTAAGCCAACCACACCACGGAATGGCCGTTTACCTATTGTAATTTGCCTTCCATAAGTCCATGAGAAGGAAGGGAAGCAATGATGAAACTCTTTGAAGATATACCGTAATTTTCGGGCTATAAGGCGTGGCCTTTTTCCTTAAAGAAGGGTCTAAAATTGGGGGTGCGCCTTATAGGGTGGTGCGCCTTATCTGTGGCTTGAGTCCGACAATTGTAATTAGGCCTATCAATCATGTTGGGTGTTGTTACCATGCACGGTCAATGCACACTGAGCAGCCATATATTGTATGTGTACAATATGCACTGAAGCATTCACTGATGGGACTGCGCCTTATACGGCGGTGCGTCTTATGTATGGATTTCGTCAAAGATTTTGGGTGAAATTAAGGGGTGCGCCTTATAGTCAGGTGCGCCCTATAGTCGCGAAAATACGGTAACGTAGCTAAATAGGCCTACTTTGAGTTTTATTTCATTTAAACAGATTGACTGGATGGACACATCGATCCCAGAGAATGACTACATCCGTGAGATGAAGATCGTTTACAAG
Organism: Notospermus geniculatus; assembly: GCA_002633025.1. NCBI lineage: Eukaryota > Metazoa > Nemertea > Pilidiophora > Heteronemertea > Lineidae > Notospermus > Notospermus geniculatus. The sequence goes on from NMRB01001193.1 coordinate 98,123, forward strand.
TTCTCCTATCTACCCGCTGGTCTCTTCAATCGTGCCCAAGTTCGTCTCTTTGAGTTTTCTGATAGTTCTCGCATCTGGAAACAGGGGTCGCTGCTCTCAAAGAATGGCCACCAGGCTCTGATAAGACAGACTAAGTAAGTGCTTTCCAAATGCAGTTATTTTGTTGGCAATGTGAAAATTATTGACCGTACCTGTACATGTGATGGAGTTGTGTGTACAGGCCCGTAGCAGCCCTCTGATGAGTGGGGGGTCCCTAGCAGGGTCGGACCAATGGTTGACAGAAAGGTTGGGTGCGTAGCTCGCCGAAGGCAGTCAGGACCGGAAAGTGAAGCCCAAACAGGGAGTGTGGGGGGCCCTCCCCCAGAAAAAAATTGACAATTTAAGTGCTTTAGATGCGTTTTCCTGGGATCTGAGAGCAAAAATATGGACATATAAAATGGACATTTGGGCCAAGGTATTTTTGGCAATAAAAGTGGGGGAGCCTTGGACCCCCCGGCCCCCCCGACTGCTACGGGCCTGGTGTATCTTCACAAAAATACTGCACAACAATATTTTCATATTTCAGTGACCAAGAGTTAGTGGTGCGGGTCCAAGGCATTCAACCTCAGAATATTGTGTTCATGATCCATGAAGTTTTTGAGCTACTCATCAAGGAATCCTTTAACGGGGTGCAATGTGACTTGTTCCTTCCATGTCCTGACTGTCTGAACAAAGAGGTAGGGCGTTAAAGGAGCTGGACGTCCAAGTTGTAAACACCCACTCACTGGTTCTCTATCCAAGCGATACCTGCGGTGCTGCCATCTATTGTCGGTGATATGTACTGACGTGAATATCGTGAGTGAGTTGCATTGGACCGGGCACCAGTCTAACGATCACGGGGCGCTACTGGTGATGCCACCTTCACAAAGGAATAAAACTAGTTTGCCAACCACTGTTTGTAAACAAACCAGTTTGTTGACGTCGAACTTGGACGTCGAACTCCTTTAAGTTTTTCCGCATAGCTGTCGATGTTCAAGTATTAGCATCCCTCACCCTCAAGGTACAAATTGATTGAGATTCTCCCATCTCACATTTTTTCTCCAGAAAACCAAAAACCCTGCTCTCATGAAGGCAGGTCTGATCCGACACGCCATGGAACTGAAGGCCCCTTATCTACAGTGCCGGAAGTACTTCCACACTATCTCAATGCCAGAATTACAGGCCATCGTCCCACCTGACAGTACAGTTGACTTCGACATTCAGATGGAAGCGAGTATTCTGCTACTGCGTGACCTTCGACAAGAAATGGCCACGGATATATTTTTCCTGTATTGCGCTGACGATCTCCTGAAGAATGGAGGAAGTCCAGTCTGTCCATCGCGGCTGAAAGAAGACTTAGAGAAAGAGGGGTATAAGGTGTAAGTACCATCTATTTAAAGCCGCACACTATGCACCGCTACTCATTTCCCAGTTCGGCCGAATAGATAGTGCAACCTCATCTACAGGCGTGCGTAGTGTATAGAACCATAGAACCACATATTATACCATTATCCTGCATCGAGGTTTTGGGAATCCCCTTGGGGAATTCCCAATGCTGTGTGTAGTCTTGCGCAGCCAGCCACACAGTACTGCTACGGTTCCCCAGATTCGAAACAGCGGCTGAGTGACCGAGACTATGCTCGTCGATTATAACCCATCTGTCTATAGTGTCTGGCTTTAAGGTGGGTTCAGGTTGGGGATGACAGGCCTAAGCTGTACCTGGGCCTTCTTATATTCCAGCTTCAAGCTGTAGGCCTACCTCGGCCTTCTTATATGCCAGCCTCAGAGGAGTCTCTGCAAAGTTGTTTGGTCTTGATTATGGTTCTTGATCATGGTCATTCGATACAGGTATTTCACTGGCTGCTATTCGGTGCTCCTTTCTGTGCTCTTTTCTCTGCTCTTTTCTCTGCTCTTTTCCGTGCTCTTTTCTCTGCTCTTTTCCCTGCTCTTTTCTCTGCTCTTTTCTCTGCTCTTTTCTCTGCTCTTTTCTCTGCTCTTTTNTGTGGAATGCGCATAAATTATTGATTTTCATTTTGAAGTAGACTGCGGCCGGCATGGCTGTGGGATTGAGAGCGCACGTGTTCCCGCGTTCATGGCGATTTCGTCAGTTAGTGGGCGATTCGGAGAATGACTTTGGGGCTGGTGATAGGATATTAGGATGAGAAAGGGGCACTAATGTTAAACAGGACGTTGATTCATCATTTATATCACTTATAAAATCACCTGGCGGACGATTTTTTTGACTTGGCGGCAGATTTTATGGCTTGGCGGAATGCAGGTTTACACACGTTTCACTTGGCGGTGCGCCAAGTCGTTAACGTAGGTTCGAAGGCCCTGGCTCTCTTCTCTGCTCTCTTCTCTGCTCTCTTCTCTGCTCTCTTCTCTGCTCTCTTCTCTGCGCTCTTCTCTGCGCTCTTCTCTGCGCTCTTTTCTATGCTCTTTTCTATGCTCTTTTCTTTGCTCTTTTCTATGCTCTTTTCTATGCTCTTCTCGCTCCTCTCGATGCTCCTTTCAAATGAATGGAGAAACTGGCAGTTTGGTACCGTATTAATATTCCAAATTCAGATTTCAAAATTGGGATCGTTTGGATTGTTTTCAGGAAATTTCCTACCACTGACACAAGCGTTGAGGATTTGACCTTGGGATTGAAGGCCTGTAAGGTGCTCATCGTTTGCATGTCAAATGCCTATGAAGCAGACGAACAGTTGTGTGATCTCTTCGTGTATGCCCGGGACACTCTTGGAAAACCCCTCTTGGTGTGCGGGGTTGGCCAGAATATGAACTGGCAACGTGGCAAGACTGGCGGAAAGATGGCGTTTGTTGCTGGCGATGTGGTGGGTACAGTCCTTCTTGTTGTGACTTTCGGTTTGCAAAATGTTATTTTCTCCCTAGAAATTCATGGATGTGGAATGAGTTTTTTAGATTCAAAGATCTTTGTTGAATTGAAATCGGGGGATCAGCATTTCGTATGAGTCCCTTTGTGTCAGTTATCCAATTTTCATTTTTTTTAAATTTCCTTTTATATTTAGGTCTATGTCAACTTCACGAGGGCAGAAACCTACAATGACAAAATAAAAGAACTGAAAGAAAAAATCAAGGATAAATTGGAGAAAGCTGCTGCTAAGGTAATAGTTTATGGTGCTTTATCTACCGGTATTCCTTTTGACCTCAGGTCCTAAGCTGGGCCCATTTGTTAGGCCTACCTGACACGAGTCAGTACCTCCCCCAGTTTGGATGTTATACCAATCCTTATCATGACTGACCTGCGGCAACCACTGGAGGAGATGCTGCAAATTTTAATGTATAATTTCCTGTTTTTATTCCTTGTTGAATTTTCTATAGGTACGTGGAGCAATTTGCTTAGGTTTCCTGTATATGGTGTATGGATACGCCAGTTGGCTTCACGGTTGCAAACACTTTGTGAAACCTTTGTCAACCAGCCTGATTGTATGTCGTATACTTCTATGTACTGGAAGCCTTTTCGGAGACCTCTCATCTTGTTTTGACCCTTATCCTTGTTTTCATTGCAGAAAATCTTCCCTCAGTGTTTTGTCAGCTACTGCTGGCAGAATTCACATGAGGCGATAAAGCGAGGTCTCAGAGTCGAAGACGACAACACCCTTGGGTGGGTGGACCCTCGAGATATAAAGCGGAAAATTGAGGAGGCGGGGGTGTCATGTTGGCTAGATACTGAACAGACGGGTGCGAAAGGATTGTTTGAGGATATCAGTGATGGGATTAAGTACTGTGATGTGGTGTTGGCTTGTGTGTCGAAGGAGGTGAGTCATATTCAATAAACTTCTGGGCAGGTAAGAAATCGCCTGCTTAATTTATTTATCTTTATTTTTTTAATAGTTATTATTTTTTATTTATTTATATTTTTATATTATTTTATGTATTTTATATTATTTTTAAATTATACTTTTCCATTTTTTTTACTTTTTAAAGTTTTTATTTTTACTTTTTACTTTTTAAAGCCCCACTGTATTGAATGTGAAAAACGCAAGTCATTGCCGCGATTCTCGCACGACGTCAGCGTAGTGTAAAATGTACTACGCTCTGTCGGAATACATTAGAGCTCTCCCTGCAGTTTTTTCCAATGCGTGCTGAAAACTAGGCCTTGATTCTGTGAAGTGTGTATCAGGCAAGCATTTTGGGGACCTTCACGAGGCTATGGGACCTCTATGTGCACTCTCCTAACTTTTTGAAAATATCGCAAAATTCAATATTGTGGGGCTTTAAATGTTTTACTTTATTTTTCTTGAAAAAGAAAAGCATTTGTCAAGTAGGACCAAGCAATGCTTCAGAGTAATACGAAAACTGACTTACTCTCTGTTGATTTCAGTACAAAAATTCTGTCAACTGTATGATGGAGCTGAGGTTTGCTGTGACGACCATGAATAAGCCAGTAGTGTTTGCTGTAGTCGGGCAAGGTGATGAGTGGGAGCAGGGAGAGGTCAGTATCGTTTTATAGCTATATAGGTTGATTTTGTGCATTGTCTATTCCAGATTGTGACGCTGTCTTAGCCGGGAATTTGACTGACTGTAAATCCTTCTCTGATGTCGCACTAGGCCCAGAAATTTTCTCCGAATATCTCAGCAGCACTCAAAAGATGTCGGCCTATATCTGCAAAACTTCACTTTTGAAACAACTGTTCCTTGCCTTTTCAGATCGGCATGCTCATCTCACGAAAAATTCACGACATGAATGATCCGAAGGCCATGCCGAAGGTCAGCTTCCAAGAGGAGAGCAAGACATCGTATGACAAACTGATCAAAAGACTCAAAAACCACCTCCCAGAGGGCTCCGTTTCTCGAGGCCCTGGTGCATCTATGAAGGTAGCTAAGGGGTTACCAAGGCAAGGATTGAAAAGATCGGCAAAGAATAATGACATTGTGTTCCAAGAGGAATATGAGTTACTGCAACGGAAGTATCTCCGTCAGGTTTTGAGTTTCCCCGTGGAGGGGTATTACCCAAGGATATTTGTCCTCGACTTTGCCGACGAGAAACAGGAAGGTGAGAATCTTTGTTACGAGCTCTACAATTGGTCCATTGCATCATAATGTTCTACCGTAACGTTCTATGTATGCACCAGTCACCAAGTATTGACTACACTCAACCTTGCCTTAATTTCTAACTTGGAGGCTAATGAACCAACCATTAGGCCACAAAAAGAAATCCTCTATGACTGATGGCTTAAACCATGCTATGTAACTGGGGCCGGTTGCACAAAACTCATGTTAGCGCTAACATGGTGTTAGCGCTAACTTTTATGTTAAATGACGTCAAAATCCATTGTCATTTTACGTCATTTAACATGATGTTAGCGCTAACATGATGTTAGCGCTAACATGAGTTTTGTGCAACCCAGCCCTGGGGTATAGTATATTACACGTAGGCCTACAAGGTGCCAAAACTCTGTCAAATCTCCTTCGTTCACCATGATTTTTGAGTGACCTGCAGGTTTTATCTTGTTTTCTAGAGAGAAGTTCAAGATTCGTGCACTTGTTCCCCGAAGCGTTTCAGGTTGCTTAAATGCTTGCACTTTCATTGTATTGACATCCCTTTCAACTGTCAATTGCTTTCCAGGTCGGAAGAAACTGATGTCCAAGTTCAGCATTGTTGGGCCGGAATGCAATGCTGATGTTTCTGAAGTGAAGCAGTGTGACGCAGACGTCGTCGCGGAAGATGTTAAAGAAATTTCCAAATCCTCTCGCCCGAAGAGTAGTCTAAGAAGTGAACCAACATTGACCAATGAAGAGGGTGCAAAGAGTGATGATTGGCGGAATTCGAGGATGTGTTTCAGGGTTCTTTGTGAACACGATCAGGTCAGTCTGCGAGTCTCTCTGTGTGGGTACAGTTCTCTCTACATCTACTGCACTACAATCTGCAGTTTCGCAATGCATAGGGGAGTCATCTACAATTTAACAAATAGTAAAATTATTGCACCCCATGTCACTGATGCTGAATGCGAGACAGATTTGAATTTGATAGATTCAGTACTGGATACAGTGCACCCTCGCTCTTACGAACCTCGATTTTACGAACTCCCGGATATTACGAACCCAACGTCTGGCTCCCAAAATGTCATTACATGTACAGTACAGGTCACAATTGACATCCCTAAATTCGCGTAAGTTGTGCGTAAGTCACTCGTAACTTACGCAACAACTCACGAGCTATATTACGCGTAACTTACGTGGTGAGTTATGTGGTGAGTTGCGCGAATTTCGCTAGTTAGGCGGTGAGTTACACAGTACGTTACGAGGCGAGTTACGCGATTTTGGCGACTTACGCGGTGAGTTACGCGAAACCAAAGCCATGAGTTACGCGCAAGTTACTCGCGAAGCAGTAGGGATGTCAATTGTGACCTGTACTGTATGTAAATCCTCGCTATTACGAACTCCGCGTTAGTACGAACTTAACCCTTGGACCCCGAAGGGTTCGTAATAATGAGGGGGGACTGTACTTTGGCATTTCCATCATTTTCCAGGGCTGGCACGAATCTGGCGCTAGCATCGATTACAACGTCTCATCCGAACGTAAAGTCATCTTCATCCACTCGGTGGCGCCATACCTGTTGCGAATGTACAATATCCTCAAATACAGCGGCATTATGCTCAAGTGTTTGAGCGGGCCAAAGGGAGAGAAATATATGTCGTTCATTCGTGAGGTAAGAAGTGGTCCACACCCTCGACAGAACTCAAGGAGTACCAGAGAGTTTCTGATGGTGGTAGGCCAAAATACCTATGAATCCTCAAAGGACGAGATGCTAGAAGAAGCCGCCAGCCTATTAGAGTGATCTCCAGTGTACCAAACTGATGGTGCAGTCAGCTTAACCCAGAGGGTGCAACATATCTGATACCCTTTTTCGCAAAGGTTCAAAACCTGATGAACTGGGCCATCATCTCTGAATGTCTTTTGCAGTGTGTCTCCAGTGATGTCAATGCCGATTTAGAAGCGGCGTACCTGCGTTGTCGGGCTATGGTCCGTAGATATGATCCTGAGAAGAAGAAGGGCAACTTAGACAGGTAAAGTCTTGAGAAGTGATACGGGTATTTTGTTTCGATGACAACACCAAGTTGGTCTTGCTTCTCCGATTGTTTTGTCAGCTGTTTACGTCCACATCAGTCAAATGTCAGGTCATCTCACAAAGTTGTTGTCCTCCGTCATCTGACATTACTTGATGCCGGTCTCTGGCAGTAAGCGACATTGCTCAATGCAGCATTGTCGCTAAGGATTTGGCCAGACGGGTATCGTTAATAAACAGCCAGTTACCAGGGCTTTCCATGTTTTGGAACGTTTTCTGCCTATGCTCCTCCCTATACTCCTACCTATACTCCTGCCTATGCTCCTGCCTATACTCCTGCCTATGTACCTGCCTATACTCCTCCCTATTCTCCTCCCTATACTACTGCCTATACTAGTGCCTATACTCCTGCCTATGTACCTGCCAATGTTCCTGCCTATACTCCTCCCTGTTCTCCTCCCTATACTCCGGCCTATACTAGTGCCTATACTAGTGCCTATGCTCCTGCCTATGCTGCTGCCTATATTTCTGCCTACACTCCTCCCTGTACTCCTGCCTATGTACCTGCCAATGTTCCTGCCTATACTCCTCCCTGTTCTCCTCCCTATACTCC